>JBBPTX010000122.1:0-64110 GCA_038094595.1 Pulveroboletus aff. annulatus
GGAGGTAATACCAAGATCTCGGGAAAGGTACCATGCACAAGGCGGATAAGAAGATCAGAAAGGGAACTTGTGCTATAGTGATACAGCAGAGGCGTATGGGTTAAAGAGATGATAAGGAAAAGAGAGGAAAACCGTAACAAACAGTCGTTTGACCACTACCAATCATATCAACATCGTCCTGCTCCCAACCACCCTGATTGATGGTAGGCTCTTCCTCTTTTTCTTCTGCCATAGGCATGTCACCATAGTAGGGATTAACGTGAGTATTGCAACTACAAATCTTGCAGGCAATCACTATCTTTTAGACGTCGAGAGGGAAGACTATCTTAGGTGTGAATTGTAGGAGGGAAACAAGAGAACTAGGCTGGAGACTGAGCTCTGTCCAGTCTCGCTTTATATACTATTCTACATGTAGATACATGTTGTGCATCGATCTAGATACATATCTACATAAGTCCATCCCCTAGGCCCAACATGATCAACATGAGGAGTCGGCCTGTAATGGAGATTAATATATACATGAGGTTGCCAGCCGTTGATCTACTGTGGGTGGGTGGAATGAAAGGTGTCAACAGTAATTAAAGATAAGGAATCACATTGCAGTGATGTAGGTGACTGATGTGAGGTCTGCGATGATCACAATGTATTAAATACGTGTGGTGATCTGTGGGGCTGAAGGTGAAAGTGAAGCCCACAGATCTGGAAGGGCCTGTAGATCCCCTGTGTCTAGCACAGTGTCTAGGTTTAAGGAAAGCATCCATATGTGCAAAGTAAAGGATGAAAAAAATACATAGCTGTAACAGCGGGTCGCTATACTGGACTGCATTGGAAGATCTCCTGCCCCATCGGGCATGGAAGGATCAAACTCTTCAATCTCCTGGTCAATATCATCTTGGAAAAGTGCCATTCTGGTGACATGAGACGGTGTTGGATCAACTGTGGTCCTAGGCCTAGTACTAACTTGCTCACTGATAAACTCATCAGGAACATCATGTTGGGATCTGGGGGGAGACGTGTTGGCACTGTGCTTGATAGATTGGAGGAAACCAGACGTGTGATCAGATCCAGCAGCAGAATTGAAAACTTGAGCATCATAGCTTGGGTTTCTGTGCCACATCTTGTCACAGTCTTCAAAGTATGGAAAATCCTGAGCAATTTGTTCTGGAAAGTGTTAGCGTAAATAGTAGGATGCTATCGGAAATGGCAGACATACAAGAGAGGTTTGAACAACCAGATCTTGGATCGATACCTTCACCAGTTGACTTGAAGTGATCAAGGGCTTGTCGATACTTTGCTTGCAATCTGATCCAGATATGAACTATATGTTAGTGTAATGGTGTGAAAATGTATGTGGTTAGACAACTTTGAACTGCTGTACCAGACCTAGCTGAATTGGCAGCATAGCTCTGTGCATAGTGGTTATCCTTTTCAAAAATGTGCTTTGCCAGACTCACTCTGACATCTTTTTTGAGGCGTCCATGGGCTTTCTGAGTTGGATCAGTATCCTGGCCCTTTTTCCGCTCACTGAATAGTACTGCCCGATCACTAGGGTGAGATAATAGCCAAGATAGAAGGCTTTCAGTGAGGTGAGGGAATGGACCCCATTGGACCAAGTCGCCTGAGTCTTGATCTTCACCAGAGACCAATTGTTTACCATGCCCTCGGGTGCCTCGTCCTCGTCCTCGTCCAGAAGGTTTGAGCTGAGAGGTATGCGTAGCTTGTATGGGTGCAGGGGGAAAACCATGAGGGATCTGATGTGGTTGGAGTCTTGGGACCAAATTGTGAGGAAGAGGCTGCATGATGGGACGATAGGCCTGCTCTCAAAGGCGTGTTGAGCGATGTGTAGGCCATACAGGAGACATTTTCGATCACCGACTGAACCTTACTATATGTCAGACATGCCTCACTGAATTTCGCACAAAGATCCATGTGAATTTTTAGGCAAATATTTGCCATGTTAGTCACCATGAACACCACTAATACCTAGTGCCTATATCAACAGAGCATGACTAAGTATTCATGTGAGAAAATGAATTTAGAAAATAACTAAATATTTTCAACACTCAGCACATTATAGCATTGAAATCATGGATCATATGTCAGTGGTTATTGGAGTATGTCTGAGAGTGAATTCAGCTTTATGTGCCAGTGACAAAGGAATGCTTCCTTCAAGTTATTGGCAGGATGATCATGATACCTTTAATTTAAACCCAAAGATAAGACGACTGATGCTGACAGTTGGCATCTCTCCATAAGTCTTTTGATCGTCATGATGTTTAGCGAGTATAGGCAAGTGTCGGTTGCTCCAAGTAGTAGACTAGTAATCTTGTCTCTCCGAGTCCGAGTCTGAATCCGACCACTTCCGATACTGGCTGCATCAGCCTGTTATCAGCCTTCCCAGCAGGCAGCTGGCCTCATTCCCCTTATGCGGACCACCGAGTGAAAATAACCTTAGTCCAGGTAGACTCAGATGATACCAGCGCAGCCATGAAATCCCGTTTCGACAGGGATTCTCACTGCCAATTTCTCAGATTTCGAAATTGCCCATAGAATATATGATACTGCAAGGGCTGGAAACTCGAAGTAAGTACAACGTTAACAGGACAGCATATGCTTTGCGGACAAGTGCTGTACATATCTCACGGCACTGCATCAGCTGTGTACTATGACTGGGATGAGGCAGATTTGTTTACCTAGTACTTGAGCCCGTCGGCTTCTTGAACACTCAAATGGCTACACACTCGAAGCCACCGATCTCTGCGGGGGGACAAACGACACTATGGCGGAAAGTCGAAAAGCAGTCTTTATCTGTTGCTCGTGACCTGGTTCATAGTACCGAGAGTACTTTTGAAACAAAAAGGTTGCGGTCTCAAGCCACTCAACAACGTTCCCAAGCTCCCAATGGGAGCCTGAGGGTCCATGGTCGAGGCCGTGACGTTTCCAGGTATCCAAGCACACGAGGGAAACTATTTGATAGCAGCCCATCACAAATAGAATAGATGCAAACCCCCTTTCTCCCCTCAGCATCCACATCGATATTTATCCCTGGCCGTGCGTCTGCGCCATGTTATGAACCTGGTTGAGCCCATCCGCAGTGTCTCCGGCGATCGTGAGACCATCCGACATTTTATCTAGAGAACCTTTCTTCTTCTTGTCCTTGCCATCTGCTTTGTCTATTTCTTTGGCCACGTCCTTTTCCGCCTTTTCCCCTTCCTTGACAACAAAATCGATCTCGGATGATGCCCCGGATGTCCGGGACGATGATGACTCGGGCGACGATGATCCAGGCGATGAACTGGATGACGATGAACCCTTGCTCCTCTTTGCTTTGTCTAAGCGTGTGCGTCTCTGCAACGGCAAAGACACGCGGGGGACTGAAATCACGTCATCCAAATGACCTCTGCGCTCGGATCGTATCAGCATGCGTTCGGAACCACCACAACGCACGGACACATACAAGGACTGGTCCTGTTAAAGAGGGGTATATGCGAGAGAGGAACAAGGCAAAGCATCATCAAACTACCGATAGCATGGCATCAAAACAGTATGGTATACGTACATCGGTCTCGGTCTCGTTGAGCTGCCCGTGGGCCAGTTCCGTCTTGATCTGCTCGGACGTCATGACGGGTGTTCCGTCGTTGTACGTCGGACCTCTGCTCTCGCCGGTTAGCATTCCATCCAGCACTCAGATCCCTTTGGCACTGATACCCACTGGGGTCGTGGGTCTCCCTGAATCAGATCCCCGCGGGCGAAAACGGGATGGATTCTGGGGCGTTCCACGGTATCGCTATGAAAAATACAAAAGTGTGTAAGCTTGTGGCTGGACGGTACGTTCGGGGGATAATATACTTGCCGTTGGGGTGCAGGGAAGGACATGACCGGAGCGACAGCAGCCATAGCGAACGCCACGGAGAGTACAAAATGGGAACGCATCTTACAAAATACGAGTGCAATCAATAGCAAGAAATTTGATTAAACGAATGAGCGTTGTTGGGGCCGTCAACGGCAAGCAGTTGGATAATATTATATGTAGTGGGTAAAAAGGCTATGGAAAACAGAGTACGTCAGGCGGGCACGGTTGCATAAATGGCAGGCCAGACTTACTAGCCAGTACCCGCGATCGGTGAGAATGAAAATAGTAAAGAGACGGGGAAGGGGACAAGGCAAGTACATTTATAGTCTTAGAGACACGGGGCGTATCATCTACGAATAGTAGCAAGTGACAGTTGCTGATGGTCATGTGGGTGCAACAACAAAGCACGGTACCAGCACACTACCATCAATGATGACATATGCTTTCTCGTTGCATCCACATGACGCACGTTGTTAAAAGAGTGTAACTGTCCGAAGGATGAGCTGTGCATGGCTGCAAGAGCCGTGGATTGGATAGCGCATAATTGAACATCTGTTTAGGAGTGAGTTGTTTGCTTCATGCCTGGTTAAACTGTCCAACAGACGATTCCTTATCGGCGTGGCGATCCTTTTTTGAGAGGCAAACATGAAACGACTGATAGCGATGCTACAGTTAGCTGTCTCTTCGATAAGTACTGCATGACGTTTTTGATCTAGTTCCGCGTCCCCAGGCAAAACCTGAATCTGCCACCGTCTGATGGTATCGATACCAATTTGACAGGTTGTGATTCCCGTTCCGATTATTCCCGACGTGCTACCGCTGCCAATTCAAACGTTCACCCCAGTCGCGGCCTTCGCGTGGGAAGATTAATATTCCACTGGCGTTCAGGTTAGCCATGATTCACCGGTGATCGCCAATGTATATAGATCTTCAATGTGACGCACCGGTGTCATGGTCCAGCGGATTCAGTTTCGTCGTGGAGGTAGGAGACGACTTGTTCAATGACAATGACCGTGGGATTCTTATTACACAACCTAACCCTAGTTTCGGGCCGACGGGGTTTTCATTTTCTATTAGTACGTTGTCTCAGTAAACCTCTTGAGCTTGAAGACCTCCTGGCATACTAGTTGTCAATTTCCAAGAAGCCCGGGCGCAATTCATTCTGAAGTAAATGACTCTTTCCGCAGGAATGCCCAGACTCGAACAGACAACGCCTTCTTGGACGCAGACTGACCGGCTGACAATGACGATTCGATCAGCACGGAGTGGCTCAACGCGCCTTCAGGGATATTTCTCCAACATATAGTTCTGGGACATCTGAAACAGCCACATGTTTGTTGGTCTCTGGCTCAAACTGGGACAGCTCTCTGCTTTGAGCTCTGTATGTGTCCAGCCAGCTTTCCTTTCGATGCCAACGCATTCCGAGACAAAAAGATCTCTGCCAAAGAGTGGCCGGAGCTCTCCGTCGACAGCCACTTCCAAGCGGTAGAACGCATCCCAGTGTGCGTGCAGGATCAGCTGATCGCTCAGAAGAGTCACGACTACTGTCCTAGTTCTTCTCAGTGCATGGTTTGTGTGGGCCCTGAACCAAGCACACGTCGTTTTCCGCTGGCATGCACTACGACTCACGAGGGCGCTCGGGTAAACGCCTTTGCCCACTCCGCTGGCTTGGTACCGGCAAGTATCATCCGAGCCATGTATGCATGGGCATTTCTTCAAGTTGTACACCACACGAGGATCGTTGCAATCCGAGTCTTGCTAGCCCAGTCACGCACGGACTCTGGCGGGTGCCAATGTCATGTCACTCACGTTCAAGTTGGTGCCTTGGCGTTTCGTTGCAGCAGTGTCGTGCTTTTCCCGTTCGTGCGTTTACATTCGCCGTGAACACGTCCCTGGCGAGCCCGTCTCCGGTTCATCTGACTCATCCGTTCTTTGTCTCCACTGAGGATATCCCTCGGATCGTACCATCGGCTTCTCAGATCAGCAACATCACATCATCTCGCGCCTGTCCGACGCCAAACGATAGGCGAGACATGTACAGCCACCGACCCACTTTTCCGATAAAACGCCACCCTCTTGATCAGTATCCCCCCCCATCGGACCCCATCTTGCACGTCGCACGATGCCCATTCAAGGACTCACCCACAAGCTTATCCGCTCCGACGATGGAACGGAGATCTATGCCGATGCCGTTGGAAACCCGTCGTTGCCCAGCATTGTCTTCATACATGGCCTCACATTGTCATCGATCGTCTTTGAAGGCCTTGTCCAAGACCAGACCCTCCTAGAGCATGCGTATCTCGTACGTCGTGTCTACCTGTCATCTGGCGATTGAGGCGCGTGTATTCAGTCATCCGCATAGGTGCGGTATGACCTGCGCGGCCACGGTCGGAGCGGAAAACCACTCGAGGCAGAGGCACATGCATCGATTCGCTATGCCCAGGATTTCGCAGCCGTCGTCAGAGCATTTGACTTGACCCGTCCATGGCTTTTTGGCTGGTAAGTCATGTGCCATCTAGTGACTGTCTCGCATGTTTATGCGACACTTTGATGATGCAGGAGTCTCGGAGGTACGGCTTGTCTCATACCACGTACGACCGAGCACATCTGACCGAGAGAGCATCTTTTTAGCCGCTGTCGCAGCAGACGTATTAATACATCTGGCACCGACGCCCCTCAGCGGCATCATCTACGCAGCCCCGTTGCCGTACATCGGCCCCATCATGAAACCACTCGGAAAACCCCTCGTCGAACAGCTCAGCAAAAACATCCTCTCCGCGGACGTCAACACGGCGCTAGAAGCCCGGATCCAATTCGCGCGCTCCGTGTTCGTGGATCCTGACGCGGTGGATCATCACACGTTTGTGTCGTGGGTGGGTGCGAGCGTGTATGTGACCGCGGAGGGTGTGTTGCGGGCGGTGTCGAGGCCCCAGGATCCAGCGGCGTTGTTCGCTGCTGGGAAAGGGGGGCTCCCACTTTTGATTTTGTACTCGGACGAGGACGAGCAGCTGAACAATGAGGTGAGTGTGAATGAAGTGGGGAGTGCCTTTGTGAACAAGAAGGTGGTGGTTGTTCCGCGAGCGGGGCATGCGGTGTTTTATGGCGGTCAGAGTCGTGTTGTGGAAGAGATTGTGTCTTTCATTGGAGGAAAGGCGAGAGAGTAGACGTGTATGACATCACACAAGTGTAGCATCGGGCAAGGAGTAGTCGTGGGTGTCGCATAAAGTCTACACATGTACGCCATAGAAAGGCGATCCATCACTGATAGTATCACTCTGATCAGCCCCGGCCATCAGGATGAAGGACTTTGCCGGAAGTGGACCAGGCTAATCACAGCAGTACTAGCCCGCCAACGACGAGATGTTCGGCCACGTCGGGGAAGTGTGCCGACATTCCAAGTTGGCCCTACCGAAGCCATTGTGGATCCACAACGCTGATCGGTGATCGCGTAGTACTACCTGATGCATAAAACCATGGTCGATCGATAAATTTGCGAGAGGGCTCGCAACCGGAGCCCCACTGGAGCGACCTGGCAATGCCAGTGGCCAGTATATATATGGTATTTCTGCCCATTTCGCCCTTCAAGGTACACTGAACGATTCGACGGCACAGTCATCGACCACGCTTCACGACGCTGCATTCAACGAGCCCGACTCTCCCTCGGTTGACACCCACCGTAACACTGCCACACTCTCGACGTGCGCCGTCTGTGGAAACAGGTCAAATCCTCTCAAACTCTCCAACACATACTGGCCACGCCCACTCTCCCCGGAACGCGTGACAATCATACCGACGTCCCTCGCCTGCGTATGCACGTTACAGCTCACGTACACGACCGTGTGCGCCCCAAACGCCAACAGCTGTTCGATGAATTTGGTGTCACACCCCTTGCGCGGCGGGTCGATGATCACTGCCGTCTTGGGTCTTGGAAAGTGGTCGACGGTGGAAAAGATGTATGATGCGTCTCCGGCAAGAAAGGTGCATTTGTGTGGGGGGATGTGGTTGAGTTGTGCGTTGGCTGTTGCGGCGCGGATGGATTCGGATGCGAGTTCGATGCCGGCGACGGTTGTAAAGTGGGGGGAGAGAAGGATGGAGAAGAGGCCGCTGCCGCAGTAGGCATCGACGAGATGGGTAGGGGCTGAGTCAGGATCGGAATCGGGAGGAAAGATGGCGTCGCGGACATAGTTTGTGAGTGGGACGAGGATGGCGTTGTTGTTCTGGAAAAAGGCGTGTCCGGGGAATTCAAAGTAGGTGTTTCCGACGCGTTCGCGGACGGTGGCTTTGTGATCTGTGATGCAAACGTGCTTGTCGGGGTCATCTGGGGTGGTGTCGGTGATGTCGATCGGTAGAGTGCGGTCGAGAGAGTCGCGAAGGAGAAGCGAGACACCTTTTTTGTAGGACCATATGTTTCTTGCAAGGGTCAGGATGGAGAACAAGATAAACATGTGACTCACTGGATGATGTTTTCGCGTATGGGGCCGAGTGCATTGTTGAGGACGGGCGTTGCAATGGGACACTCCTAGGAAAGATGAGAGGGGTGTAGGACCAACAAGAAGGCCAACCTCGATATCAATGACTGATTTTCTGCCCGTCTCGTTGAATCCGATTTTGAGCCAGTCTTGCTTTGGGTTGTCACGTGCCTTTTTGGGAGGGGCCTCAAAGTGGGGTGTTATCTTTGTGCGGTAGTGGTATTGTTTGGGAGAGCCAATGGTGGGCAGCACGATCGGTACCTGCGAGAGATCTAGAGACACGTGAGCGATGGAAAGACTGGGGAAAGAATCGTGCCTGAAAAGTGGGTGTACGCCTTGACGACGACATCGCGTTTGATGTCGAGTTGTTGTTCATACGAGAGCATCTGTGCGAGATGAGCACGTGATGGATGGCAACAGAAAGAAACAGGCCTGGTACTGGCATCCCGAGCATGCGCCGAAATACTTGCACTGTATACGACCGTCGTCCCGCCATGCTGGGTTGGGTGCGATGACCCGGACGAGGTCTGCAAACGAGTGGCGGTGTGCATTCCGATAGACACGGACGCGAATGTGTTCTCCGGGGAGTGCAAACGGCGCGACGACGACCCAGGGTGGGTTGGATGTCCGTGCGAGCGCATCCCCGGTCGATGCGAGTCGGTCCACGTGCACGTCGATCTCTTGCCGGAACGAAAAGGGGCAGTCTTCGTCGGCAGTGTCCGGCCCGAGGAGTGCGCGGACATCGTGCCAGAGGACGTCGTCGTGCGAGCACGGCTCGATGATGCGTCGGCGCTTTTCGCTCATCGTCGTCGTCGACCGTCGGAGTATTCGGCGAAACATAGTACGGTCACGTGCCACATATATCATCCCGGTCCGACTCACTTTGCCACTTGCCCATGATCCGCTTGCAAGAACCGGTCGGCTCGCCCCAGTTTTACATCAAACTCGCCATCAGCGTCCTCCTCGTCCTTGCGGGCGGTGTGTTCGCTGGGTATGTCTGGCTTTTGTGTCCTTTTCTCGCTGACACCCCTTAGCCTCACCCTCGGCCTCATGGGCCTCGACGAACTTCACCTTCGTGTGCTAGCCACCTCTTCGGACGACCTCGTCGAACGCAAAAACGCGCAAAAGGGTGTGTACACGCTTGTCTGCCACTCGCATGCTCATCTCCCCAGTCTTGAATCTCATGCACAAGGGCCGCCATTGGGTCCTCGTCGTCAGTAATCTCGTCCTCTTCTCTTGCACCGCTCATCCTCGCACAGGTCCTTCTCCTCGCCAACGTGGCATGTGCTCTTTCACGCGTCACCTTTGCCCACTCACACCCGTCCAGATCATCAACGAAAGTTTGCCCATCTTTCTGGACAGCGCTGTAAGAACACCCCTCCCCCGTCTTGCCACGTCTCACTTTCTAGATTGGTGGTGGTATTGCGGCGGTCGCCATTTCCACCACGGCAATCGGTACGTTTTCTTGGCACATTGCTCCCCACTTTCTCATCTCCTTTTGTGCTAGTCATCTTTGGGTATGTTCTGTTACTCCGTTTCCATCGCACTCACTTTGCAACTACGACTCTTTAGCGAGTACGTCATTTCCTCTTTTTTTTCGACCCACTTGACCCCCTGCTAGAATCATCCCCCAAGCGGTTAGCGTCAGATATGGCCTCGCTATCGGCGCTCGCTGCGCTCCGTTTGTTCTCTGTCTCATGTATCTCTTCGGTATCTCTCTTTCCTTTTTATCATCCCTTGTCCTTGATCCCGCATCAGCTCCAATCGCTTGGCCCATCGCCAAGCTTTTAGATCACGTTCTAGGCGTAAACGAGGCGCACACGTACAAAAAAGCAGAACTCAAGTCTTTTCTCCAATTTCATCGCACCGGCGAAGAGCCCCTTCGCGACGACGAAATCAGCATCCTCAACGGCGTATTGGAACTCAACACCAAAAATGTCGAAACCATCATGACCCCTATCAAGGTACACCTCCGCCGAGTATTCCCGAATATTACCTCATTGCCATCAACAGGACGTCGTGACGCTCTGCACTGACACCATCCTCGATCATGCGACCGTAGATGCCATGCACGTTTCGTCCCCTCACCCGAGATAACCCACCTCTTACCCGTCCAATCGCATTCTAGACTCAACAGCGGTTACTCGCGCATACCTGTACATCAGACTGGTAATCCACTCGCGTTCCGGGGACTTCTCCTCGTCAAAAAGGTTGCCCTTCTTTTTACTCGTTTGGTCACACGCTCACACACGACAGCTTCTCGCATACGACCCCGCAAAAGCCCTCCCCGTGTCCCACTTCAAGCTCTCCATCTTGCCCGAGGCGCACCCATCCATCAATTGCTTTCAAGCGCTCGATTACTTGTACGTCATTGCCTCACCCACATGGTTTTAAGGTTGGCATCTCACGCACGCCACCAAAAAAGTCAAACGGGGCGCGCGCATTTATTGCTAGTGAGTCGCACCCCCGGACTTGCCGGAGGTGGCATTGGCGTGGTCACGCTCGAAGGTGCGTGTCTATCCATGTCCCACGTCTTGTCTGGTCCTAGGGCAACGGACAGATATCATCGAGGTGAGCCACGTCGTTTTGCGCGAGATTCGCCTTGATCCACATGCGTGATGGTGTGATGCGCAGGAAATTATCTCGGAGGAAATTGTCGACGAGACGGACCAGTATGAAGATAATCAGAGTAAACGACGGGCGAAGCGGTTGACGAATGCTGCCATCATGCGGGGGTACGTGCAGCCTCTCCCCGTTCATTCGTTCCTTGGGCTTTGAACACGCCTGCTCACATGGGCAACGACAGTATCGTCGAACGGGAACGCAGTTTTACACATGCGGCATCGACAGAGGGAACACCCCTCTTGGCGCCAAGTCCAGTCCCCGATCGCGATGTAGTCGTGTCGATGCCGCCGGCCCCGCAACACGTTCAACAGCAAATTCAACAGCGGCAAGTGCACTATCATCATCAGCATGTATATCAGGGGACACCGTTGAAGTATGGCAGTGTGGGTGAATCACCCAAGAGCTAACACGAGGAGAGAGTGGGGATTTGGAAAAAGGGTAGGGTGTATGGATATGCATCTCTTTTGTTTTTTTCACTTGTTTTTTCCTATGCTGTTTTCCTTTTCTCTTTTTTCCTCGAGGGAAGTATATGGGTGTGTGTACACTAGCTGCTAGGAGGCGGAAGGGACTGGGGGAGGGGGGTAGTTGCCATGCTTGTCGAGTTTGTATCTCTCTGAGCGCGATCATCGTATCTGCTCGATCGAATCTAGGTTGACCGTCCATCGTGTCGCTTGCCGCATTCCGGGCCAAGAAAGAAGCCGGAGGGGACGATAACACGCTGCTTTCAAATCCACGTCCGATAACATGGGATCTTTCGTGATCATGGTGGCGATTCGGGTGCGCGTCTACGTGCGCGCTCTGCATTCTAGGCCAAGAATAAACTCTGGGTAGTGTCAGAGGACGGTCGTGGCGTGTGCGCCAAGACAGAAGCAAGCGGTAATACCCTCGCTTTCTAATCCGTGTCCGATAACATGGGATCACGCACACTTTTTTCAGCGTGATCGTTGAGGCGTGCGTCGACGTTGGCCAAGAATACACTCTGGCTCGTGGCGCGCGAGCCACGAAAGAAGAGACGACCACACCATTTCAAATCCGTATCCGATGCCGAACACGGAGGTGGGTGGCACGCTTGGCTCGTCCGCAGCCTCGCCAGTACGATTTTCCTTGGCCTCTTGGCGATGGTGTGTGTCGTCAGAAGCAGGATAGCACTTGCGAGTGGGGCCGCGTTTCGGGCCAAGAAAAAAAGTGTCGCTTCGGGGGTCCGGTCCGTCGCCGGTGGGAGATGGGATGCCGAGACGGCGCGTGCGTTGTTCGTAGTCAATGGCGCGAGGCGGATGGATGCCAGCGGGTGTGGTATGAACACTCCGAGTCCAGTCTCGCGGCCGGATTAATGCAGACGGGTAGTGCGAGACGCCAAGGGACGGAAAGAAACGCTGGTCGAACCCGTCGTCTTTCCGCGATCCTCGGAGCCAAGACACCGAACCGTTTCTGGTCCACGGGATGTCGTTGGGCGGGAATGGCCTTGCAATTGCAATCGATGGATGGTTCCGACGACGCTGTTCAAGTTTTAGGTAGTCGACTAGCCCAGGAGGGTACGCGATCGAATCTGGGGCGTGTCGACTCGGAGGGGCGGACGTGCAGTGACTCGGGCGATGCCGACAAGTGTCCTTCTGCCAGTGGATTCTGTTCAAACGTTCACGGTCTCCGATCCGTGGGTTTCACTCTTGGTCATGCGGTGACTCGTATCTCGGTTTCCCGTGTCATGGGGTGTCGAGAGGGTTCCCTATCGCGGTTATCGTCAAAGTATCAGCGTGCTATATGGCAGGAGGAGACGCAGGGGTGCCGAGACTGCCGAGATGCCGATGTAAATTCGGATGACGACAACGCGGGTTGCGTGGCCTGCTCGCTCAAGCCACAGCTGGCATTTGGCAAGCTTCAAGGCATGGATGCGGTCTGGATTAACAACGTGGAAAACTCTTGATTAACCGGGTACTATCGCAGGACTCTCAAGTTTGATTGGACACGTACTCGGCGTGAGGAGTCTGAGCGCACACATCTCCGGGAGTAGCTCTTCAATACTAGTACTGACGAATCTAGTACGATATGAACATTGTGCCATCCACCTAGGCCTGCACCTGGGCCCCTTGTGACCATGCTTCATACTTCCAAGTCACGGCCATGCGGGGATATCATTACCATGCATCATTGATCACCGGCACCGATTAGCTCCGAGTGTTTGCACTCCGTCTGATTGTTACTACACTTTCTCCTCGTCTTGAAGCACGTGTCGATCGAGTACCAGTCATTGGCTTCGCTTGGAAGTGTCCCAGGCTATTCAATCACAGACTAGCAGAGGTCTCGGTCCACCAATCCGTCTTTCCCACTCGAGGGGGCGTTCTGGTCTGGTGAGTCGGCTAGCCCGGGCCCAGGCCCTCCGATCGGTGAAGGAGTCATGGAGATGCGTCATGGCAGAACCGTCCCTACTCTTCAACTTGGGGCCTCTCGCTCCCAAAATTTCTCGTTTGTGAAAGGCACCTTCAAGTTCTTGCCAATGACACAATCTGGAATTATTTAAACAACATGTCACGTGGCAAATAAGTCAGTTTTCGCAGGCTTCTTACCCGTGCACGTTTGCTACCACTCTGGCTGTATTCATGATATGCCAACAACAGATCCGACATCCATACCATTGCGTTACGCTGTTACGCATGTGTTCCTTCCTATCGAAAAGATGGTTGCTACTGAAGAGTTCGACCTTTCGTTGGCTCGTTCTGTGTGTATAGCTGCACATGCCTATAGTGAACGCATCCACGGAACCTTAGAACATGCCTCGGTGCAATGGTATCGCGTTGGGAAGATGTTAGACAACCTGCAAATGTCGATCCAATCTGGGAAATTGGATGGCGGGCGTGTCGTCTCCAAAATGAGTAGCATGTGCACTGGAGGTATGCCCGCAGGTTTTCTATAGATGCGGTCTACAGATCTGACGGTCCATAGATATTCTTGCGATTTTCATTCGACCCCGAAACGCCGCAGTGATCCTGACGAGGCAGGAGCAATCCATGCTCTGCGAGTTATTTGAGGTGTCTCCAAGTGGTAATGCTGGAGAGAGGGCAGCCCAGACTCTGACATGCTCATATCCTTCGTCTGCTATTGAGACGCCCAATGAGGTGTTTGATGACGGGCAGTTCCAAATATGTTGTGACACTAATGCTATACGCTTGGATCTTCCCCCCCTTCCCACTCGTCCGGCCGGCATTTTGCGGGGCACCGGGCGCAATGCCAATGTTTTTCACATCACCAAGCGTGTCTATGCGGAACATGGGAGTTTTTGGCGTCGCTCATCCGTTTTGCATCTCATCAAGGTCGCGATGCAGATGTCTTGCGAACGTTCTTGCCTCGGACGCGATTTCTACAAACGATTCATGTTGTTTTTCATATGCACTCTCGCCAGGGATGCAAATGATGCAGGTTTTTCCAGCCATCAGCTTCAATTGATGGGATGCAAAATTCTTCGTCGTCTAACGAAACTCGGATCCTCTAACCCAAACTGGCTCTCTGAAATGGCACGGGAGATGTGTGCTCGTCTTCAAGAGACCCTTGATGCCAGGTTGCCTAGCCCCCAGCCCTACTGGTTTCGGAACCCTTCCGAAGAAGAGCTCATCAGAGATACACAGTTGTCCCTCTTGAACAGCGGCGAATACATTCGCAGCGCTCTCGCAGATCCTGGCCATGAGGTCATTGTTGCTCCATTCCATCCCAATCATCATCATCGTGGGAATATCGAGAACTACTTGTCTTCCGACGGTGTCTTTTTCGAAGAGGCATATGATGCGGACCCTGATGTTACTCTTTATGATGTCGAACAATCGGTTCAGCAGGGAATCGATGATTGGTCTGCTTCTGTCACGGACGTCGAGGAAGCATGCACGCAGCTCGGGATCTTGATAGAAAAATACATGAAAAAGACCAAGGATACACGGAATAATGATGTGGAAATGACTTCCATCTCGTTCCTGACCTCGGTTGAGCTTTTCGTTGCACTCGACAAGCTGGTTGTGAACGAGATTCCCATTCTTGCCGACTACTCTCCCGAAATCCCGGTCGAAACCCTGGAGAAACTACATCTTCGCTACACAACAGGTCTCCACCGCCTTTCCCGTGTTTACCAGTACCTCTCTGCGCGGCAGTCTAGGTCACGCCCAGGGTGGTCAGTGCTTTCCGACGGATTCACCAAAGATAGTTTTCCTGTCCGTTACTATGACCAATCTCCGGATCTTCAGCTCTTGAAAGCTCGCGTCGAGGCAGATGCAACGCAGAATATTTCTGGGTCTGCCGCTCAATCACCATTGCCGTTGTCATTGATACACTCCAAGGTCGTCATTTTCGAGTTGCAATCTCCGGCATGCCTTCGCATCTGGCGTTCTATTGTTGCTCAGATTTTGATATGTTTTCTCCGTGGATCCGAGTCTGGGCCATTCCTGAGTGATAAAAGATTACTGGAATATTCAGTGCTACCATGGACTCCCGAGTTACGACCTTACTTTATTGAGCACAAGGTGTCATCCAAGATCAACCTTTATCGAACGACAATTTCTGGAATTCTGCGTTATGTCGCAGTGTTTCCGGATAACGACTCACACAGCCGCTCGATATGGATATGGAAGCAGGGTACATGGTCCTTTGACTTACGTTTCCCGCCCGTTGGTGGTGTGCGAAAATATGCGGATTCTACCTCCCACACGTCCAACGATGTCTTGGCCGTTCAAGTGCATTGTCCGGACGATCTCCCCCTTGACGAATTTATCACATTTGGGCACCTTCGTAGCGGCGGCTCGCTCCAATGGCTCAACATTCTTCACGGACTGCATGCTAGAACCCTCAACTTTCGTCGCGAGGAAGTCCATTACCTCCTTTCTCGAGCTACCTCTCAAGTTGGACCGCTCGATCTGAACACCGGCGCATGGATCTGGCATCAGGAACTGCAAGATTCGTCCTTTTGCAATGCTCTTCTGGACGAACTCGAGTGTTTGTTCGTGGACACGGGAGCCAGTTCGATCGACAGGTGGCTGATGAATACCATTTCATTGGTGCTCACTCGGGTGCTTGCGTCGAGCCCCAGCAAAGATGTTTTGGACCGAGTTGTTTTACTCCTCCGTAGTGTGCGCAGGAAGACTTTCAACTGGGTCGAGGAGTTATCATATAACCTGAGGGTGGCACCTACGAACGAGGAACGCAGCCGTTTCTTGCTTGAGATGGTTCTCGCTTGCCAAAGTACATTTGACATTGACAGTCCCACGCTCAGCAGGCTCTGCCTATCCGCGGAGGATGTCGACGCATTCCTCACGTGTGCGCTTTTCATCCACACTCTCCACCCTGGGCTTCAGCGTGCGTTAGTTCCTGAATGTTGGGTACCGTTCATCGAATGTTAACCTTCCAGATGATCGTGCATTGGTCAAGCAGGGCCGGCGTCTCTCCCTCGTCCTCGAGCCAATCCTGAGAGATGCGATTCTTGCTGATCCCTCTGACTATGGTGTCGATCTTGCAGTTTCCAGGATTTTCGCTATCTATCACCCAGGCACCTACAGATGGGAGCAGCTGCAATCTCCGAATGCTCGTTGGCTGACATGCAGAACGGAAGCAACCTTGGAACAACCATCACAAACATTGCACCTTGACTTGCTCATTGGGGAGCTCAGAGTAGATGGCCGACCGGCGGGCGGATTACCGAGTGAAATCAGGCACCTCCTGGAATACCGAGAAATCTTTTGTGATGTGTGTGCATAATTGCGCCCTTGATTTAAATTGACGCTTCTAAATATCCTAACAGCAAGGCTTCTTTGTCGTACCATCCAACCTTCCGGGAATGGATTTCACGACTCTAGGCGTGACGTCCAAATACAAGGTAAGCGCGTACCTGCTACGGGGAAACTTACGATTGAAACAGCCCAGGTTCACTTTTCACTGCGAAATGACGGTATAATGCTTCGAGCACAATGTAACCCAGCTGGTGACATCTTCGAGTTGATTCCCTCGAGCAAACTTCGTGAAGATCTCCCATCTGTACTTGTGAGCGGCCATATCCATTGGTTGAATTTATCCACAAAAAACATCGAGATACGCCCCCGCGAACAGCTTTGGGAAGAGTCTTCAGAGAACTGGAAGATCGTTTATACTTCAACAGGGTATTTCGCATCCAAGGGTCACGAGATCCTCGTGGACATCCAAAGCCCGACTTGGAAAATGCTTTGCAAGTGTCTTCGAAGCGTCTGCAGCACCTTCCGAGGATCTTCCGATACTTTAGTCACTCTGCATTCTATCGACTCCCCCAAATCTGCGCCGGTGCAACAACTGTTTGTTGCACTACCTCACGCTGGCCTGTCCTTTTTTGCCAATGACAGGGAAGAGCTCGAATCCTGCGATTTCAAAGACATGGTCTACGATGAGAATCAATGTGTGGGGACGTTGTTCGGTTCAGAAAAAATGCTTGTTCTCCGTCCGAAGACCCACATTGGGGGGAGACCAATCCCAGATGCACTTATACCCAGGCGCATTCTCATGCCAGAAAATTTAACCTACAATGTGGATACAGACCTTGGTTGGTTCGTTGGGAATGGCGACTTGGAGAATGTGCAAAATCTTGCTGATCTCCACGCTACGACTAATTGTTATAAGCCCGATCCGCTTACAGGAAAGACTGGTGCTCAGGCAGCAGTTTGTCTTTTACAATCGGCAGGGTGTCGGTCAATCATGAAGCTCAAATCTCCGCGCTACGTGCTTGAGCTTCATGCACACATGGGGATTCAAATACGGTACCCTGAAATCTCTGCTGCATACGACCAAATCCGAAGTAGATATTACTGGAACCACGATGTTACCCGTCCCACTGGCCTTTCATCAATACAGTTACCGTGGCCAATCATACTCAAGAACCTTTTCGATACTAGACGGGCACCAGGGCTACCGAGCCGCCGCACACTGCTTTGTGAAATGCGCACATCTTCATGGGGTACTCCCGAATTGCACCAATTGTTCTCCTCTCTCAAGGTCAATAAGTCCAATTCATTTCAAGAGGAATATCTCGCCATACTCGAAAACAGTGCACAATATGCTCTCCAGGGTTCTCGGACAACTCGACTGACAGAAAAGGATTACATCGATGCACTCGAAAAACACTATGTGGAATGCAGAGCTAAGTACACGAGTGCTCTGGGCCTCATCAGGAAGGCTCTGGGTCCAGCCAGCCCGCTCGAACAAGCTCTTGAACATTTTGGTCTACGGCCACCAACTACGGCAGACTACCTCTTGCGATGTCTTGCCACTACCTCTTCGATCAAACTCCCTCCAGATTGGAAGCGTTGTTTCACTTCGCTGGCTCTACTACTCCTGGACCTTCAACGTGCCCGGAGATTGCTTCGATTCACCCTAGATGGTCTTGAAGATGAATTTTCAAAGGAACTGGAAAACGAAGGTTGTGACGGGTGGAATCCTGAAGAGTACCCTGATTGGTTACTGATCCAGGTGTGTTGAAGTTTCTGGGACAAGATTCAGCTGCACTCAATGTTACATTTTTGGTATGTCAGATCCAAGGAAACTTTCTCATCCGTCGCACTCAAGCAGAGGCTGCGATGCAGATGATCTCGCCACAGTCCGGGAATAATACCGTAATGCAAGTCAACGTTGGCGAAGGCAAATCATCCATAATCATCCCTATCGTTGCTGCTGCTCTTGCGGACGGCAAACAGCTTGTCCGAGTAATTGTCCCCAAAGCATTGAGAGTCCAGATGTTCGATATACTGGTTGCTCGCCTTGGTGGGCTCGCTAATAGACCGATATTCCATCTTCCATTCTCTCGTACCCCCAAACAGGCTTTCGACGGAACAGTGATCACCCCCAATATCGATAATCTCCATAAGCTCATGTCTCAATGCATGGTCGAGCGTGGAATCCTACTTGTCCAGCCCGAGGATGTTACGTCACTCAAATTAATGGGCGTGGAGCAGCAAATACGGAAATGCAACTTGGAAACCGACCCATTTGTACAACATCCAATTTGCAAGCAAACCGTGAATGCTGTACCATTGGCCTCAGTATGTCTTTGTTTTCGTGATGCCGTTAAACCAATCGAGCGTTCGACTGTAGCAGTTTGACAACCTCGCCGGTGGCGTATATCGATGGATGCGACGATTATGGACCAAAAATGATGTTGCCCCGGGCCGAGAAGTTGGTTGCAGTAACGGATACACTTCGGATGGTAACCGCACTTCTGACTATGACGCTTGCATTTCGCATTCTGATAGTGCAATAGACAGATCTGAGTCATCCAAGTGGCTTGACCTTCAGAGGTGGATTCATTTCAATGTTCGAGATATTCTGGACGAAAGTGACGACATTCTTCACCCCCGGTTTCAGTTGATTTATACGGCTGGCCTCGAGCGTCACATGGATGGATTCCCTGACCGGTGGACAATTACTCAGACAGTTCTCCAACTGGCGAGGAAACACATTCATATCCTTTCAAGAAACCATCCTAACTCGATCGAGTACGAATGCAGCACTCCCGGATCGTTTCCGCACGTTTATGTTGTACGAGCCTCCGAAGTTGGTCGACGCTTGATGCTGTTGATCGTGAAAGATGTAATGGCTGGGCGCATCCCCAGTTTCAACTTTCAAAACCTCTCCCCAGAGCTACAGGGTGCAATTAGCAGTTTTATATCTGATCAAGGTGTCCTCGAGATTCCTGAAACAGCCAAGAGGGTAGAAGAGTATGCCAAGGGTCACAAGAGTCATCTTTGGGACGGACTATTGCTACTTCGTGGTCTCCTCGCTTGCAATATCCTGCTGTTTGCTCTTTCAGAAAGGAGATGGCGTGTCGACTATGGTCTTTCCTCCTGGGCCCTTCAAGTTTACTGGTCGACTCGCACAATGCTTGCTGTACCCTACCGGGCTAAAGATGTTCCTGCACCTGACACCCAGTTTGGCCATCCAGACGTCACCATCATTCTTACATGCTTATCATATTACTATGAGGGCCTCACCGAAGAACAGTTAAGGCTCTCTTTCAAAATATTACTTGATCAAGATAATCCATCTGCGGAATATGCACATTGGACCAAAGAGTACGATGGTTGCGTATCACTGTCAGATTCACTTCTGAAACTCAGCGAAATCAACCTGAAGTCATCCGAACAATGGGACAAGGTTATATTCCCGCTCTTCTCCCGGAATCAAGTAATCATAGACTTCTACCTGTCAAGGGTAGTATTTCCAAACGAAGCCAAAGAGTTTCCCTGGAAACTCTCTGCATCTAGTTGGGATTTGGCAGAAAAAAAGGAGAAGCTTACAACTGGTGATCCTCTAGTTCATCCGTGACGTCCAGTTGGATGCTGAGCCACAAGCCTCAGGATGTTCCGGAACGAACGATACCCAATGGTTGTTGCCCATGTCAATCGCGCAGCACGACCTCGACAAGCAAATTGGATCCAATGCGAAGGTTCTTGCGCATTTACTTCAGCCCGAAAATGATTTCTACACGGTTATCAACGAGCTTGGAGAACAGCGGAGCACGATAGCGCTCCTCCGACTGGTGACCATGCAAAGGCCTGAAATACGAGTTTTGATCGATGTTGGGGCACAGATCCTTGATTTTTCCAACCGTCAGGTGGCCGAAGCATGGCTCAAGATCAGTCACGACACTGCTGCTAGTGGCGCCATCTATTTCAACGAGAATGATGAACTAATGGTACTCACACGAAATGATGTCGAACAGCGAATGGCATCATCATCTTTTTCCCAGAGATTAGATCGCTGTGTTGTCTATCTGGACCACGCACACACAAGGGGTACCGACTTGAAGCTCCCTGTCGGATCACGGGCGGCAGTGACACTAGGTCCCAAGCTCACAAAAGATAGTCTAGTGCAAGGTTCGTTCTGTTGCTGATTTCATCCCTAGCTGTTTTGACTTGGAATCCCACGGGGTTCATTTTTAGGTTGTATGCGGATGCGTAAGCTTGGACACGGTCATTCGGTGATGTTTTTTGCACCGGTGGACATTGATCAGAGCATCCGTTCTACGGCTACGAAAAAAGACCCAGACACCCAAGTCACTACTGTTGACATCTTATGTTGGGCCATACACGAAACCTGGACTGACATCCAGCACCGGGCTCCCTACTGGGCACAACAAGGCATGAACCACAAATTGAGATATGAGGCGTTGTCCCGATTCTGCAACGACGAACTGGCACCGGATAAACTAAAGGATGCATGGCTCCAACCGGAGAGCAAGTCACTTGCTAACATGTACGCACCCTGCGAAGCCAAAAGCGGCTGGGGCGATTTGTCGGAGCTCGACCCGGGGATCCGCCAGCGTTGCAAAACTCTCGGGATTTTATCACTCCCGAGTGCACAGATGGATGAAGAACAGGAACGAGAAGTCAATCGCGAGCGGGAACGTGAAAGAGAGATACAGCTGCCCCCATCGCTGAAGGCAGAACCCGCGGAACATTTTCTTCACCCGGACCTCGTCAAGTTTGTCAAGACTGGCAAACTCCCTATATTATTTACTAGCGGCACTTTTTACTCCGTCTTCAAAGCCCTCCCAAAGAGCCACGCTTCCTCTCGCTCTATCCTTGCAACGGCGGACTTTTGTAAGACAATCAAACTGGACTCTACCCCACAAACTACTATGGATCGATATCTTCGACCTGTCCAGTGGATTATCACTCGCAGTAGAACGAATTGGCAGGATCAATCTGGAGTACTCGTTATACTGAGCCCATTCGAAGCCAACCGATTGATGCCAATTATCAGGGCCAGCGAACATGTCCACCTCCATCTGTATGCACCCCGCACATCCCGACGTATGAAACCATCCGACGACCTCAAATTTTATGTTATACCACCTCTCCCTTCGGACTGGATTCCACCTTGGGATTTGATCGACCAGCTGAACGTGTTTTCTGGGCAACTGTACTTCAGAGACTATGATTCGTACCTCCGGGTTTGTCGTTTTCTCGGTATAGCTACGAAAGTGTCGCCGGACGAGACAGCAGCCCAGTGGAAAATTCGATGGGAATTGTTGAACCTTCCCAGTGGTTTCGGAGGGGACAAGCCCATGATTCCGGGTTCTTCGCTATCCTCCGTGACGGCTTTACTTGAAATCCGGAGTAGAGGGCGACGGTTCGTAGAGACGCACATGGGTAAAATTCTTCAAGGGCAGCCACTCACACAGAGTGACTTTGAGGTGACTGACCACAACTGGTGTGTGCGGTCCTCATACCCACTAATACCACAACCACAGGATTAATCGAACAATCATTTCAGTGCGGGAGAGAGCTAGTATCATGCCATCCTAAGTTGCGTTTATTACTTAGAGCTGGGAACGCATCGACATGATGATTGGACCGGCCATTCACGAATTAGGTTTCAATCAACTTGAACGATCTGGGGTACTGAGTTGCCAGAGGACCACGTGGCGGTGTTTTGTTGAGGCTCGTGACTGTTTCGGACTCGGAGGTGTGGCAGCAGCACAAATTTCCGCACATTTTGGTGCAAGTTCGAACGTCAACTTCGCTTCGAAAAACTCGAAGAACACGTCTTGCCCGGGCCGCGTGTGAATCAGCTTGAGAGTCCAAGATCGTCAAAATTTTAGCCTGATACGACTTAATTCCAACCAATCAGATTTAAGTACAAGTTACAGACACGCGATCGGTAATAAACAACTGATGGTGTACAAGTTACATGCGCCACTGGCAGGCAAAACCACACATCCAGAAAACAACCGCCAAACGGAAACAGAGGCGGAGACCGAACAAAGAAGCACGGAGACGGAGTAGGAGATAAATGGGGGCGAGTCGGAAATAGACAAAAAAAAAAGACGGAAATTTGAGAAAAAACTTGATGGATACACATAGCAACAATATCCGAGACAGCTTACATCCAACGCGCCCATGTTGCATGTTCCGTTCATTATCGTTTAATTGTGCCAGACGGTCAGCGTGCTCTGGAACCCGTCCGAGTTGTCACTTTGTTGCACGACGCCATTTTGGCTCACGCTGAGCTGGTATGTTGCACCAACGGTCGAAAGGCTGTAGACGCTCACGCTCGACTGGGAGTCGATGTTGAAAATGTTTGTTTGACATGCATTCGAAGAGATGCAGTTCTGGCCATAGTTCTATAGCGAGGAGTAAGAGATGAGCAGGTCGTCGAGAGATGCTACCAGACGCGTACTTGGAAGAAGTTATAAAATCCAGCGCCTAAGTGTGCAGGTTAGATACAAATCGTGGCCACGGTTATACTACTCACCGAAGAGGATGATGTTGGATGATGACTGCACGTACATAGCCCACGCCTCGTTGATACTACTGGTAAAAGCGGGATCATTGTAAGTGGATGAGACACTGTATGGCGATGGGGCAGCAGGAGCGGGTTGATAATATGGCTGTTAGTAGTTGTTAACCATGGCCAGAAGGGAAACAGAATGATCGCCTACAGTCTCTGTCTGGGCAAAGCCGATGTAGTGGTTCTGGGCGTTCACCAAGTTATACTGGTAGAGAGCAGCGTGCTCCGCTGTTGCATTATCTATTTCATATCTAAAAGGTCAATAAATTTTAAGGGACTCACAAGCTGTGGAAGACCGAAATCAAAATTGGGTAGCACAAGGGTACGATCGACTCACAAGTTCCAATCAACCAAACAGGTCCAGCAGATTCTGAAAGGATTCCACGTCCGGTGAAGATTGAAATCAGAGGCGAACCGGCAGCGTCCATATCGTGGTCCGCGGTCCACACCCAGGTTCCCTGATCATTCGTTGAGCGCATGACGTAGAAATAAATGAATCAGGATTCCGAACCTCGAAGTATGCGCTAGATCCAGAAGTGAGATGGATGCCCAAGAAAGCAGCCTGGCAAGCGGTGTTCACAGAGCCAGACGGGCAATTCGAGTCTTGCAGATTGGTTCCCACAGCTATGTGCACTTTTCAGTTGGTGCTGCATACTAAGCAAGTATAGCACAAACCTCCACCAAGTCTGTCGATGAAGGTCATAAATTAATCCTCGCGACAGTGCAAGCAAATAACTTACCGGATGTGAGTGTCCCAAAGACCAGCAGCGCCTTGTTGACCAGAGGGATCGTGGACATTCCATTCAAGTACGATCGCTCCAGGGCCTACAAACGATTAAGATCAAAGAAGACACAAACAACATTTTGCTTACTTGGCCCAGCTGTAGAGAAGACGATGTCGCTGATCTCTAAAACACCCTCGGAGCCAGCGGTGCCTGCTTGTACAACGACGCGTGGGTTGCTCTGAGATTGGAAATTGCTGCCCCCTCCGAGAATAACAGACCAAGCTTCCCCGACAATCTGAGTTCCCGCAGGAATGCTGATTGTGTCCGTCACATAGTATACACCTGCATCAAAGAAAATGATCTTGCACCCGGCATACTATGAAACAGGCGTGTCAAGGCCCTAATCCCAGCGCTGGTACAGTTGTGAACTGTACCTGATTGAAGACGTTCTGAATGGCACTAGTGTCATCCGTCTTGCCATCGCCCTTAGCACCTTGGCTTTTGACACTGATGATCTGACTCGTTGAGTAACTTGCATACTGAGGGTGCGACTTTCCAAAGATTCGACCAGAGCCGTCGAGGAGAACAGAAGGCTTGTTGGCAGAGTAGATGTTATCTTGTGTCCAGGATTTCTGGCCCGCAGTCCCAGAGTACACGTGTCCTTGACCCCACGAAGCGATCGTAGTAGTACCTCCCGCGAGAACAGTAGCTCCGTTGGCGACACCAACCGCCGTTGGAACATTCGTTAGCTGGATGTTGTTGAGGACCAGGGAGTATGGAAGAGTGCCGTTGCTAGCTACAGAGGACTGGATGAATATGGGCGTGTTGGTGACGACAGCATCGATGATAGCCTCAGAACCAACACCCTGGAAAAGTCCGGTGAATGATGAAAACACGTGTACGAGATGCCACCTCATGATCACCTGGTTTGCCTCGGTACTCCCACCAACAGCCAAGCCGAAGCCAACCTGCGAAAAATATTACGTACGTACGTTTCTGGGCCGCACTGCTCGCATACCTTGCAATTGTTGATAGTAACGCCTTGGAAAGTGAACCCTGGTGCAGAAGTTAAAGAGAAATCTCATTGGTTGAGAGCAAACAACAGACCCCAGTTCCAGATACCCGATATGGCTGGGAAGCAATGAGCGTCCGTTTATGTAAACCTGACCGTCACCTACCAGTATCGGCATTGTTGATTGTGATGTTACGAACCGTAAACTGCTGGCTTCCAACCTGGATGCCGATCTTGCCTAAATAAAAAGTCGGTATGTTACCCCAGGCGCAAAGATTGGTTAATCACCTCCATTGAAAACGATGTCTAGCAAGGGATAAGCGTCTATGTCGTACGTCATCGGGCCCACTTACCTCCCATGAAACCGCCACTGCGGCGAAGAAGAGAGGTAAGTAGGGGCCAAAAAATTTTCAGAAACCTCACCTTCCGTTCTCCATAAACATCCCTGACAAGGAAGATCAGATTTATCATGAAACACGGCTCCCTTTCTTACCTTGATGATTGGTGCCGGAATCGGTGGACATCTCGACCACAACATTAATCAAGGAGGTCGCCTGGGCCACTTGCCAATGCAAACCAATTGCCGAGTTCTGAGAGGGAATCTGCCTCAGATCAATGATTAAGTTCCGCACAGAGCGGAAGCTGCCAGGGCAAACCGGTTTAGCACGCGAGTAACAAAGGCGATCGATCACTCGTACAAATTGTCGGTATTGGTGAACCACTGGGCACCCCAGCCATTAGGAATGTAAGGGTCGGCATCTATCTTGATTGAGATCCGGCTCTTTGATGTGATCCGAGAGGACTGACCGATGACCGCGAGTCCGCTGAAATTCTGACTCGCGAGAAGTGTTGGAGGGTTCTTGGCATCTCCGATCATTTGAGTATAAAAGTAGGTGTTAATAGCCGATGAGACCTTATAAGTGCTGGTCGCAAGTTAGCGCAGCGCGTGCGTTAACCATATCCGAGGAATTTACCCTTGAGGGAAATACACGATTGCCGGAGAGAGACTAGACTTCATGTGAGTCACAGCATGGACGGAGAAATACAACATACGTTGACTCCGCACAGGACCCTCCGCCGCAGCGACCACCAGATGACATGGCTAAGCTGTGAATACAAACATCAGTAAGATTGTCCTCAAAATCTTTTCAGGACTTACTTGATTGCGGCCGTATCATCAGTGGCGCCATCACCCTTGGCTCCATAGTCTTTGACATTGCGAAAAACTTGGTACGAACTGTTCGAATTGAATGGCGATGTTCCTTGGTGTTCGATAGTCTCCAGCCAATATGGATCACCTGGTGAGGCACCACCACCACCTAGAGGACCAGAGCAAGACGAGCCGAGACCAGAAACAGCTCGAAGAACGTAGAAGACCGTACTGAGAAGGAGTAATACGGAAGTTAGCCACATAGCTGGCAGTGAAGCAAAGAGAAGATGTCGCGAAAATATTGAGCTGATATCACTGCAAGAGCGGAGAAAACTAGCACCTTTATATACTCATCCCAACTTCGCGAACGAGGATTTCACTCAACGAAAGGAGGGTGAGAACGAAGCTGTTTGATCACAAGGAAACGATGCAGGTGACCTGGAATTGGAACATTAGGACCGCGACCATCAGAGGACAAGACACAAACGTATTCGTTCAGGAGAAATTGGATGTCTTCCGCTGGCATGTACGTGACGATACGTCATTACCCCAGCACATTTCGCTGTCATGCGGAAGAGAAAAATTCAAATTGAAGGGCATGTGGCAAAGAGACCTATGCTCCGGTGAGGTCACGGTCAAAGGGCCAACTCGCATCTTTTTGGTCCGACCTTTGGTAGAAGAGAGCTTGGGACAAAGAATGATCAATTCGAACTAGTTCAGCACGCCGGAAGGGACGGCGTGTGACTAAAATGTAAGGTTTGTTACATGGCAGATGTGTTCGAAGTAGTCAATTCCTTGGATGGGATTTGTATCCGCAGGTCCCGTAGGCTAGCACTGAGGTAGGTATGGAGGGAAGCAGCGGTGATGCAATCATTCGGATCTCAGCACTCAGTCACATGAGCCGCTAGGTCATTCGTCACCATATGAAGCAAAATATCCCACCTTTAATGAAATCCGGCGTGGCTACAGGTGCCCGCATGCAAGCAGAAATGCATAGATAAGGAAGTGCGGCTTATTCGATGGCTGAAATAACGATATTAAGTTGCCACGTCTTACAAGGACCTGAAAGCGTGCGTGGTTTTTGAGTTGCTGCCATATTCCATACACGGCACACTACAGTGATGATCAGGTGACACTGGCTAGAAAATAAAGTCGGTGTACACGCACGGGGGGGAACATGTGATTCAACTACAATTGGGGGCTGTAGATGTACATGTGAGAAGACCGCGAAGCTACATCCCAAGCTCGAACGGACAGACGGGAGAAGGAATTCAGCTAGTAAAACACGTTCCGACAGCGCACTGCGGCAGATGCCCTCATGAAGAAGGCCGAAAGAAGGAATCTGGTAGCTGGGTGTCGACAACGGAGGTCCGAGCCCCGAGCTCCTTTGGCCCATGCGACGCAATCCCCGCCGACCACGCTGTATAAGAAGACCGGAGCTGAAACGCACAATTCAAGTGAGTTGGTATAGAAAGTGAGCACAGAGAATCAAGATTGGAAGGACCAACTTCCTTGATCAATTGGATCTCTTTTCCGATTAAGTGATAAAACACCTACAAGTTGGCATAATATCGATAACGGATCAGGAATAGGCAACGCACTGCACAGATGCACCGCTGGCAACTCGCAGGACAAAAGCAGATACCGGTCTCTTGGTATTTCCACTGGTGTCGGGGTGCCTCTGGGATCATGGGTTTTGCCACCAATTAAAATGAGATGCACTGGCACAGCGACGAGGACCCATGCAGTCTATCTCATCACCGAGGACGCCCACGACTGAATGCGTCGCTCAATGTTGAGCTGGCACTCGGCAGCCCTGAGCACGAGGTATATAAGGTACTAAGAACTCGAAGTAGTGGTTGGAGCCGGCGAGCGTCATAATGATAGGCGACCCGCCACGATTCCCACGTCCGTGTGAAAACGACACCATCTCACCGCACGCTGAATGCACTAGGACCAGTGGCGTCCAGTCTTGGAGATGCCTCTCAGTCTGTACAAACTTGAACTTGAAGATACTAGTGTAGGTGCTGTAGCCCTTGGGTCCCCTTGGATATGCATTATTGGCTGCGCTGCTGCTGCTACCGCGCTCGCCGTCTTACTATCTAAGTCGATCTTAGGAAGCTCCACACATAAAAATGGTGTTCTGCTTCCTCCTGGCCCACCTGCAACATGGTTCTGGGAGAACCCAATGCCGAAAAAAAAGTACGTGTACTCGTTCAACACATGTTATTCAAAAGAAAGACATGGTGGCAACCTAACCCCCGCATCCCTGTTTTTATTTTCGTTTATCTACTAGCGTCGCAGCGGGGTTCAATGCGTTAGTTGAACAATACGGGCCTGTCGTCTCCCTTCGACGCGGTAATCACGTGACTATAGTCATTGGGCGTATGGACGTATGTCTACTATACTGCAGTGAATCCAGCAGGCTCACATGCCTCATCCTTCATAGGCGGCAACAGAAATTATGGAAAAGGAAGGTTCAGTACTCGTTGACCGCCCCCGAATGATAGCAATGGACATCCTAGGCGGCGGGATGCGTCTTCTTCCTGAATCTTCCGGAGACCGGCTTCGTCGTCTCAGACGAGCAGCACACACCCATCTTCAGCCCAAAGCAGCAGAGAAATATGAGGATATTCAAACAGAGACCGCCAAGGAAGCCATTCTGGACATCCTGGATGATCCAAAGCAACATATAGAACACGCGAAACGGTACGTGCAACTTGACTTGCAGGAGCTCTTCGGTTCGTTTGGTGCCGTCGTCCGCTGACTTGGCGTTATCTGCCACGTTGCACGCATTTTAGTTTTGCAGAGGCAGTCATGCTGCGCGTAACCTATGGCAAGGAGTCGCCGACATCTAGTGATGATCCCGAGGTGGTGCGCATCCGTCAGATGTTGGATAACTTCCAAACAGTAATGCGGCCGGGCGCATATCTCGTGGATCGTATCCCATGGTTGAGACACGTGCCTGGGTATGGTCGACAGCTCAAGGAGTTCCATCAATTTGAGATTGCACTGTTCAGGGACCAGATGAATCGTGTCAGGGAGGACATGGCAAGTGGTGCTTCACCCGAGCTTAGAGCAGTGCTGATCGTCTCGTATTTTGTTCCAGGCGATGAATCGCGCCGGTCCATCGTTCGGCAAGACTCTCCTTGAGCACATTAATGACCACCGCCTTCCGGACGATGAAATGGCGTATCTCGCTGGCGGATTTTTTGCTGCGGGCTCAGAAACCGTGCGTCTCGCACTCGCATGCACTGATATTTAGTGTGGACTATGCCTCTCCAGACTGCAGTTGCCATCACAGTAATGATCATGGCGGCGGCTTGCTACCCTGATGTGCAGGCATGCATTCAAGAAGAGCTGGATGAAGTTGTTGGGAGGACCCGAGGTATTATGGGCTTTTCAATACAGCGTGCCAGATTTTGGGAATCCTGACGTACCACCTTAGTACCTACGTTTGAAGACTGGGACTTGCTTCCGCAACTCCAAGCCTTTGTCCTGGAGTCGCTGCGCTGGAGACCAGTTGCACCGCTAGGCATGAGTCCATTTTTGAATAGGGTAGCAATGGTGCTTACTGCGTACTTGCGCGCCAGGGTTTGCACATCGTGCGATGAAGGACATTATCTGGGCATGCGCTCTTCTCTTTCGGATTTGCCCGCGACAGCGCTAATTGTGTTTAGAGGGGCCGATGTATTCCCGCTGGGGCGACTGTCCTCGGATGTCATTGGTATGTCCCCTATTCCATGGTTCACATGACCTTTCATCAGTCAGCTTTACGACACAGGGCGATCTCGCGTGACCCGGTTGCATTCCCGGATCCAGAGAAGTTTGATACCGGACGTTGGCTCACTAAGGACGGACACCTGAGACCAGACATGTACTTTTACACGTTTGGCTTTGGTAGAAGGTGCGTCCCACTCATTTACCTTTCTGATCTGGAACACACACAGCATCCATGATACCCCAGAATTTGTCCCGGCCGGCACGTTGCGAATCGCTCGATGTATATCACCATCGCATTGCTACTCTGGTCGTTCCGCATCCTGCAACGGCCCGATGCGCCGATCAATCCTACCCTGAGTGGGACCCGTGAGGAATCCGTAGTATTCGCCCCCCACCCGTTTGATGTAGAATTTATCCCAAGGGTCGAGGAACAGCTGCTGAGGGAGCTGATGACTGTGTCATGAGACAGCCCTGATTAATAATGTTCCTCCCAATGAAAGCAATCATGTACATGTATGGAATTTTTTTGGATAACGGTACTGCGCTCTTGCCATTTGTACCGGTGCTACCAAGCGGATTTCCCTCTGTGACCAACGCTATTGCTATTGAGCTTCGAGACACAGCTGGCATCCCATAGAAAGACCTTGTCATCGCTAAACGCGGGACGTGTTATTCGACAAGGTTACCATGAGTAATAATTTACTGCACGACCCGAGCCGGGCTACATACTACCCGAGTATTCCAACTCTTCTGTCAAGTAATGCCAATCGGTACCAGTTTCCTGGAACCCATCTGCAGTGCCACTCTCGTTGATGTCATGGCGATTTCTCCAATGGCTAGCTGCCAGGTCACACCGACGATTGAAAGGCTGTAGACATTCACGCCCGACACCGGCGCAGCGTCAACGTTGAGAATCCGTGCTTGACATGTGTTGTTGTCGAGACACGTTTGAGCATGATTCTGGCGCACGATAGAGTTTCATATAAAGGCTGGCATCATAGAGAGGTTAAACATACCTGGAAGAAACTAGTACTATAGAAGCCAGAACCTGAAAGACGACATGAACGAGGAGAAGAATATGACAAAACTGCGCTAGTCACCAAGCAGTATTATGTTGTCGACGAGGTTAGGATGTACATTGCCTCCTTGTTGAATCCACTTGGGAAGCTGGGGCCGTATGTAGAATTGCTACTATAGGATGTTGGAGGAACAGGGTCCGGTTGATAGTAAGGCTTTAGTTGCACGTCAACAAGTTGGACAAATGCCAATCGAAATCACCTACCATCACCGTCTGTGCGAAGCCAGTGTAGTGGTTTTGTGTGTTCGCTAAATGGTACTACTGGTAAAGCGTCCAATGTTCCCCTGGCGTGGAAGATCGCAACCTCAAACAGGGCAATGGACAGTAATTGACTTGCACGCTAGGTGGGATTGATGTCAGTATCACACAGGGTAAGTACGCTCTAAACGTACAAGTACCAACGAGCCAAGAAAGACCTGCAGACTCTGAAAGGATACCTCACGTCCAGTGAAAACTAACGTTTGACCAGAAGCATCTAGATCATGATCTGCAATCCATGCACAAGTCCCCTGATCGACTGTCATATTCACGTTCTGGAAACAAATCTCTGTAGTAGCACACCTCAAAGTATGCGCTTGATTGCGAAATCAGGTGTACCCAAGAGCAGGGTCTGACAGGTATCTATAGAGCCAGACAGGCACCGAGTGTATTGCATGTTGGTGCCGATAGCTAAACACATAACCGTGTGAGCGGAGGTTTGAAATAAAAAGACGTTCCACGAACCTCCTCCGAGCCTAATCCTCGGGGTCATGGACATTGCATTCACTCAATATTGCTCCAGGAGCTAAAAAGCATTGATCAACTCCCCACCCAGAACCTCAAGCAGCCAGTAGTGCAATTTACCTTGTCCGGGTGTGGTGAACAGCATATCACTGGTTTCCGTAACCCTTTCAAAGCCAACTGTACCTGCTTGGATTACAGGAAGTGGGTTGTCCTGGTCTTGGAAGTTACTTCTGCCTGTTAGGATGACCGATCATGCCTCCCCAACAATCTGAGTTTTAGCAGGGGATCGTGATCGTGTCGGTGACATAGCATACACCAGCATCATAGAAGACGGTCATGCATCCAGCATACTGTGGTATTATTTAAAGAGATTCAGTCGATATACATGCTGGGAACTGAACACCACTCACCTCGTTGATAACGCTCTGGATAGCTTCAGTGTCATCAGTCGTACCATCTCCTGTCGTTCCCTGACTCTTGACGTTGATGATTTGGCTCGTGGAATACCAGTAGCCAGTATACTGAGGGTGCTCCTCTCCAAGTATCGCGCCAGTGCTGTTGAGAAGGATAGAGCTTGTCAGCAGATATAATGTTTCCTTGAACACAAGTCGCTTGCTCTGCGGTTCCTGCATACTGGTTTCCCTAGCCCCAGAAGTTGATGGTAGTAGTGCCACTAGCTAGGATGTTAATACCACCCGAGACACCAACTGCGACAGGAACATTGACCAGTTGGATGATGCTTCGCTAGCAGCCAAAGCTTGCACAAAAATTGGCGTGTCAATGACGACCACGTCGATGATAGATGCAGAGCCGACATCCTGGAGATGAGTGATAAGGAGGGGAGCAGTGTAGTGAGAGTGCCCTACCTGACTTGATTGTGGATTCCTATCAACAACCAGTCAAAACCGACCTGTGAAGGATCGTCAGGTTGCCTCCAGGTGAATGGGATGCAACTCATACACCTAGCAATTGTTGATAGCGACACCTTGGAATGTGAAACCTATGAGAGGTGTGAGATAAGAGCTCTTGTCGGCATCTACATGAGCGGTAAACCCTAATTCCACTGGCCGGATACAGCTATGAGATGACTGTTCGATACCGATTACTTTCCAGCGCGCCGCTTTACCCGCCAGTATTTGCATTGTTGACAATCGGATTGCGGACCGTGAATTGTTCACTTCCAACTTGGATACCAATGTTCCTGAATGTAAATTTATTTGCGCTCTGTAGTTCGTAAACGGGCACGCTCACCACCGGTGGGGATGATGTCTATTCAGAGACTTTGGAAAGACCACGAACCTCCCACGAACCCGCAATTGTAAAGCCTGGTAAACGGGTTCAAGTTACTGCTTGTTTCTATCTTGCTTACAAGAAGCTCACCCTCCATCCTCCATGTACAAGCTTATCACATGCATCAGTTACGTCCCATACTCCAAGCATTGTTCTTACCTTGTTGCATCTTGCCAGATTCGGTTGACATTTCGACCATGACATAAACTAACGACGTCGCCTGCGATACTCGCACATGTAGACCAATTACCGAAGTTCCCCGGCCATCAGACTCTACCGCAAGTCCTTACGGAGCGGGAACCGAATAACAAATTTCAATGTAGTGAGAACTGGCCACAAGGACTAATGCGTCGTCCCGGTACAAGTTGTCTTGGTTGGCCAACCATTCCCACCTGGAATGTGGGGATCCTCATCTACCGTGTGTCAGGTATGTGAGTGTTTGGATCCGAAATCACCCACCAATAGCGGTGAACCCACTAAAACTGGAGCTGGCGAGCAGAGCGGAAGGGTTCCTGGCGTCACCAGTCATTTGGGTATAATAGTACGTATTGACAGCTCATGATACTAGATAAGCGCTAATCGTGGGTCAGGAGTCAAGACGGCGCAGTCTCTGAATGAACCGGATACGTCGCCCTCGAGGAGAGTACATGGCTGCTGGAGAAATTCGAAAAAATGTAATTTGGATACCGAGGATCCATGTGATCTAGCGACGTACATTGATGACCCACAAGTTCCGTCGCCGCAGCGGTTTCCAGATGACAGAGCCGCACTACGAGCGTCCGTCAGGGCTGCGCGAGGGACAAAAAAGAACGGGCTTTATCGCTGCCGTATCGTCGGTAGCACCACCTGTGGCCCCATAATCTATCATATTGCAGAAAACTTGATAAAAACTTGCGTCGGGACTGCATGGGGATGTGCCCTGGTGCGTGATCAACTCAAGCCAACATGGGCCGGTAGGTGCAGCAGTCTCGCTATCAAGTAGGGCAGTACAAGAGGTGCCAGGCCACAGAGTAGCGGAGATATACGATATGACGCTCAGAAAGAGCAGCGATGGATGACACCACATAGCTAAATGGCAAGAGAATGGGAGTGAACGAAAGTGAGACAAGATTGTTACAGGAAACACATGGTAGGCTTTATACCTTGTCATGTCAGTCGTCCCAGTGCAAAGCATTCAGAAAGAATCGGGAGACATCGACTTGAATGCATAAAAGGAGCAATGGAAATCACTGTTAAGGAAAAGTCAGCAGGTTGGATATGGGCCAGAATGTCTGACACGTTAGCCATCAGTCAAGCCAGAAAGCATGGACTACGCACCCGTACATATCATGAGGGGCGGCAGTATTGACGTGAATATCTGAACCTCCAGCACCCCGACACTGGTAGGTATGAAGTGCGATCGAGTTGTTAGCCAATCCTCACAAAGTAATAATTTGTGCAATGCAGAGACATTCTATTCGGAGGTGGTGATCGTTAGAAAGCCTGCTGGCGATAAGAATCGATCTGCTTACACTTGCCAGTGGACATTGATTACTAGATCCACACATGTGACGTCGTTGAATCGTTGATATTGGGCTCAGCAGCGTCCATACCGGGATGTTTTCACGCGAACAACAGGACGCCGCAGTCTGCGAGCTTGAAGCTGTTTAAACACACGATCCATGTCAGAGTTAAGGAAAGACGAGACAGGGTGTATGGCATTTGCAGAGAGATATGCGATGTGCACTGGAACAAGACTGATGACAAGGTTGCAACACTGCTAGATCCGAGCCAAGTAAATGAAACATTTCAGAACAGCGGGTTACATTGTATTGGGTAAGTCACCGTCGGAAGAATATTTGCCGAAGAGGTTTGGTTCCCCGTCGAATAGCCATTGAAGCCTCTGAGCTAAAGCAAGGTTGTACTATGCCGAGCTCGAGGTTGCAAATATGGATTTTCAGGGTGCCAAACGCAGTTAAAAATATCGCAGAGGAGCGCCGTGCGACATCGAGATCCATTTCTGATTGTTGGCCGTCGTTGTCCGCCCGTATAAATGTCCACTTCAACAAGTTGCTGGCCGTCGGGCATCCTGCATAGCGAGTACGCGTCCGCGATCGCATTATGCTCAGGAACAAGTCAGTTTATTATGATTCTGGAATATTACATAACGTACCAGAAAGCACTCCTGGTCTCCGACATCATGCGAGTTCAACCACCGGCATCACGTGCTACGTGTCATCCTACGTTTGAAGTTTGAGGAAATAATTACAACTCCATACATAAGTAAATATGTAAGTGATAGGGTCACTAAGTCACAGCGATCTGAAAAGTTAGATTGCAGGGGAGCGATTGTCCTGACTTCCACCCCTGTGTGTCGTCTCCACGCTTGCCACCGTTGCCGTCCCTGGTGATGCGGCGCGCGGCCGGTCCTGCTCCGTTAGCGCACCAGTAAGGATGGCGGTCGCACTCTCTTTTGTCGACGACCTCGAATGTCCTGAGTATGTCGTCATTGCAGACGCGCTATTCTGTCGCTTCTTTTGTTTTTTCATCGACACCTTTCGTCCCCAAGCAGTCCCCGACCCAGATAACCCAGGCTCTACAGAAGCTGAGTACGGTGGTGGGTTAAGTCGTGGACGTTGTCCAGAAGAAGCTGCCACACGCTCGGAGAGTGCTTCGGCAGCTTTGCCTGTCGGTGGGGAAGTGCCAACTCGGTTCGTCTGGTGGCCGGAAGAAGCAAGGGGAAAGGGGGTGATCATGTCAGCGACATCAGTGACGGGGAGCGCGTTGTGCCCATTCGCGGAAAATCCGGAAGAACCCGGCGAAACGAGTTGGGTCGGTGATGTGGATGCGTGTCCGAACTGTTGCGACGGGATCTGACATCGAATGGAGGGCACCACGGTAGAGTGAGACGCATTGAACGATGAGACTGCGATGGACGCAGCGTGTGCTCTTCGGCGCCGACGGCGGTACGCGCAGAGGATGAACAATGCTCCAATGATAATGATTACCACCCCTCCTATCACAAGCCCAACAATCATCCCGACTGGGATACTCGAAGAAGTTGTCGTAGTGGATGTCGGGAGCGGTCCGCCAGTTACATCTGGTTCGTCTGTGGAAAGAATATGATCAATCAGGTCCGCGCCAAGTTAGAGGCACCTCCCTTCTGCCGCTATATCCGCTGCGTGGGTGATGTTGAACGTCGAGTTATACCAGGTGGAGGCTAGGAAGAAGCGTAAGTGATTACAACTAGGACTTGGTGAAACCGAACGATTTGTGGTGGCCCAAAAGGGAATGCCTTGCGACATGGTGAGGCCAGGTGGAAGATACCTGAATACATCAAGCTTTTGAAGACACCAAGTTGTGCAATGCCTCACGATGTACTTGATACATGACTACCACAGTTAGTAGTCCATGTGGTCCAGCTACGACAGTATGAGATACATCTGCAGGAAGAATAAAAGGCTAACCTGATGTACTGACGCTGTCCAACACAGAAGGTGCAAGCGCTCAGCAGGTTGTAGAGCGACCACGAGCTATTCAGTGTGAGCAACCATGAAGATTCCGAATCATTAATACCTCACCAGGCGCAACCGTTCGCTGACGTAGCATTCGGAACGTAGTTACTTTCTTGGAAGTCAGTCAAAGACACGGTATCTAGTATAAATATTCAGCATAGATAAACGACATCTACTCATATAACAATCTCACTCACATCCATCGTTACATAGCTGGCCAACTTCCTGTGCGGTGACGCAAGGATTCTGGTCTTCTTGATTCACCATCCACTGAGTGCAATTCAACGTCGTGGACATTATGATTAATGTGCCAGACGAGTTCAGTTGCAGAGCGAAAGGAAGCAATAAAACAAGAACACAGTTCTAGGGCGGGGGAGGGGCCTAGGATGAGAGCTGTTCTCTGCTGCGGAGCGAGTTTGACATGCTTTCCAAGTGCCAGTGTAGCCGATCACTCTGACCTGGACAGACTTGATAATTCGCCGACGGAAAGTGAAGCCCTGTGAACGTGCCAACTATGTATGAATTGCTATCCTAAATGGTAGAGAACAACCTGAATGCGAACCTGTGTGGGCCTGCGGCGATACACCGGATGGCGTGATGATCAGTGTTCCTAGATGGTATCAATTTCGTCTGCGCGCTATCTGCCACTGTCTGTCTGTGGGAGGGTTTACGACGTGCGTAGAATTCGCCATGCCGAGACCCTATGCCGTGGTCATGAAGGTGAGAAAGAAGTCAGTCATACTCCTTGATGGGAAACTTTAGGGAGACTCACAGACTACCACAAAGCCATTGGAGAAATCCAAGTTACTTTTATCGAGCAGGGTGATGCCGGGCACTGAGGGTGACTTTCAAGCGAGGCCAGTGGAACGATCTGTTGCCAGTTCATGCACATTCAAATTTCAGTGGCACTGGCAGGACTTACGTTAGTAAGTGACCAAAAGTAAAACTTGCGTGCCTAAGGTGCCTCCCATTCCACCCACAGAAAGCCACACTCGGAGCAGTGGTTGGCCGCCACTCAGTGGGTATGTATTTAGTGCTGCTACATCCACTGATAGTTCTCGATCGAGTATAGATCATGTTCAGAAAGCTATTCACCTGCCTGACCCATTCTAGGTGTTATCTATGACACATGTGACCCACGAGTGTTTTCAACCCCTCATTATCGCATTGATCACCGCTGACACCCGGAAGACATGTGCAACCGGGTTATTCCCCTTCCATCGCAGCTCTACAAGCACCCTGAGTCACCTTTCCATCTCCTGACACCGTCCAGGCGCGTAGACTGTCCCACCATTGCAAAGACAGGTGACGGTCTATCCGATACGCACAACCTCGGGCCCGCAGGCATGGATGTTGGCATTTTATTTCTCCTCATAACCACAGTCCTCCCCGTTCCTCGAGTATGGGGCGCTCGTCCAAACATCTTCGTCCCTGTGTCGAATGCGACATGCCAGCCTGAATATGCGTGGATGAACAATGCAGAACAACGAAGCCCGTGTTTGACCGTCGCATACGTGATCGCAGCCTGCGTCGGGGATAGCAAGTCCATTTATCCCAGGGATTCTGACGAGGCGCTTACATGAAACTCACTAGCTTGGACGCAACCTGCATTACCCTCTGGGTACTCGTACGACCCCCCTAATGGCACGACGGCCACCCCCTGTTACTGGTATGATCCTACAAGCTCGAGTCTCAATGTCTATTCACGGGTTTCGTGGCCATAGTTCCTGGTCATGTTATAATCTCATGATGGCTTGCACGCTTTGCCAGAACCCCGGATACACGAACGAAATTACCACGTGAGTGGTCTTCCCGTGACCTGCATGGGTGTTTTGGTGTTTATAATTGCAGTTGGCCCGCCTTTTCTCAAAATTGTCCTTCAAACTATAAGAGTCAGCAAGTATTTTCTATCTGTTCCATGGGTCATTTCTCATCCCGCCACTCAGGATATTCCCGCAGGGATATGTCCTTGCGGGTAATGCCTCGATACCTTACTGGGCTACTACTGACCGTACGTGGTCTCCGCACTTGGCATATACACATTCCAAACATTTGCATCTAGCCACGACCTGGTCGTCCGAGCTATTCGACGTAGAACAAGCACAGAACTATTCCAATGAAGGCAAGATATTCTTATCATTTCATTAGCGAAAGCTTTCATCATAGTCTTGTAGATCACCCAGACTACTGGCCCGTCGTCTCGAGTCCAAGTCCAAGCTCGAACTCGAGCAGCTCAGGAAACAATCGGGATGTTGGTGCCATTGTTGGTGGCGCAGTTGGAGGTGCTGCAGCCTTCTTGTTTATCCTCATTGGAGGATGCATTCTGTGCAGGCGTAGGCGCTACCGACACGTGCGCAACACCGGGACACCAATGCTACATACGGATGCGCATGAAGCAAGTATGCACGCACGCTTGCCATCGGATCTATCCAACTTCTCATCTCCGGTGCCACTGAACTCGCCCCCACCCATGTCATATATGACCACGCAACAACGGAACACTAGGGCGGCGCCAAACATGTCATCGCACACTACCCAATCATCTTTCCATGTTACTTCTGTACCTCCTATGGAGACTGCATCCTTCCATACGACCGGGAATGCTGCAGCACAGCACACTCGTGTGATACCCATGGTCTAGGTTGTATCATCGATGAACTCCTACTAAAGTCATGCTTTTCGAAATGCATGTTAGAGGGACAGGTCTATAACTGACAATATCAAATTTGGCTACCGGTAGCCATTTCCCCCTGTCGTATCATATCAGCATGCTACACAAGAGATACATACAAGCACATTTTCCTGTCTTCTTCTATTTATCTTCAAATACCAAAGGTGATAGAACGAATTTGGACAATGGGAAGTTCAGAATCGATTGCGTTGTCATGATCACGCGCATCGTCTTATCGGGGCCGGAGCCATCAGAGGCATATGCCAGAGCCCAGATATCGGGCGCGAGATCATGTGCACGGGGTGAGAACACCGAGAGTAGGTGTATGTAAGGGTTCGCAAATGTGATTCCTGCCATAATGTAGGGTTCCTGACAATGTCAATGAAGTGTCCTGAATACTTCTGCCTGTTCTCTACAACCGCACCAGTCCCATCACGAATCGCACGTCGTCGAATAATTGACATAGGCGGGGAACGATATGATCATGATATGATTTGTACTGTTGATAGTCGTGCGATAAACGGCCCGACCATTGAGCCGTTCGAATGCCTTTTGGCCCGCAATCACCGACTTGGTGGCGGGAAAAAGGCTTCCTATTAGATAAGAGTGCTCCCGACGGATCAGAAGAGCCGGTGCATCGTAATCTCGAGAACTTGGTCGCGATCTTGGTGAGTGTTGTTTCAGTGTGCGTGTCAGAGAAACGGATTCAAGTTATAACTTACGTCTGTTTGAATTCCTTGGCAATGTCCCGGTCCGTACATGACTAGCGTTTGAGCTTTGGATCAAACTTTTATGTTCTGCTTGAAGGCTCGAATCGTTGGCTTTGTCATTTGTGTGTATGAGTAGAATCCAAGTCGAGCAAGTTCAACTTCGTGCTGTTCTCGCTGAGAACTCCCGGCGGGATCCAGTGGCGGTCGCAACTCCGAGTTAACTCTCATTCATGCGGCGACTCAAGCTTACTCAAGGATTGCCTAAGGAAGGCCACTTGAACTTGCTTCCAACCGCGGGGGAGCCTCTGCGGTTTCAAGTGAATTTGTTGAAGTCTTTTCCAAATGTTGCTGGGAATCTGAGCGCTCGCCGCAGTTTCTGTGTCTGTGAGTAGTGCTAGATCCATAGACAAACACCGTTTCTTCAAGTAATGCCCGCCGGCAGACAGGGCTGAGTGACAAGCGAAAAAGTCCCGTCTAAATAAATAGACATGTAGTAGCAACCAGAACATGCCAGCGAAACTGATCCCCGTAATAGCCCACATCCCCACCCTCAGTCACCATGACCTTGCGAGTATTCGAGAGCCTCTCCACCACCGATAGCTTCGTTGGGCTTGCGGCGACGCTTGTTATCGCGACCTTCGTGTACAAGAGCCATCAAGCATCGTTCAACTTCAAGAATGGTCTTCCTCTCCCGCCTGGTCCTCCAGCGCGGTGGTTCTGGCAAAATGCGCTGCCTACTGTAAAGTGAGATCAATCGTCTGCCTTGCAACACCGCTTGCTGATAGTTCATTCGGCAGCATCGCTCACACCCTCGCAGATTGGATCGCACACTACGGTCCCGTCATGACGTTACGCCAAGGCAGTCGGGTTATCATTGTTGTTGGGCGGGTTGATGTGCGCCTTCCGTTTTATTCGACGTGTTGTTTATGCTGATTGGGTTGTGGTGTTGCCTTGGACTCCGATGATGAACGCGACAGGCCGCAATAGAGATTATGGAGAAGGAGGGCAATGCTGTCGCGGACCGGCCTCCCACAGTTGCTGCTGGCGAAATCCTATCCGGAGGCCTGCGACTGCTGTTCATACGGAGTGGCGATCGATTCCGTCGACTCAGGCGGGCCTTGCATACCCATCTGCGGCCCAAGGAGGTGGTGGTATACGAAGACATGCAACTCGAACATGCAAAGAACGTCATTACTGATATTTTAAACGATCCAAAAAATCATCGGGCACATGTACAGCGGTGAGTAGACTCCACATTTTTTCAATGGCAAGATTCACCCAACTGCGGAAAAAAATTTATAGTTACGCTGCGTCGGTCATTCTGCGTTGGACTTACGGCAAGTCGACCCCTACGTCAAACGACGACCCAGAGGTCCTTCGGATTCGTCAAGCTATGAAAAATCTTCAGCACGCGATGCGTCCTGGCTCTTTTCTCGTCGACCGAATTCCAGTCTTGAAGTACATGCCTAGATATACAGCTCAGCTGAAGCAACACCACGAATACGAGATCAGACTCTTCAGAGACCAAATGAACCGCGTTCAATCAGATATGGTAGGCATAAATGCATGCAGACATTTCACTGTGCAATTTTGATGGGCATGCCAGGATGCAAATAGGGGGGGTGATTCGTTCATGAGGTCCCTTTTGGAACAAGCCGATGAACATCAGCTGTCGAAGGATGAAATGGCTTATCTAGCAGGCACTTCATTCAACGCTGGCGCAGAAAGTGTAGGAGTTTTTCTGACTACAACATGACCTGAGCTGACTTGACTTGACACAAGACTGCCGTTGGAATCACAAACATGATCCTGGCCGCTGCCTGTTATCCAGAAGCACAGAGACGTGTGCAAGAAGAACTAGATATGGTTATCGGAAGGGACAAAAGTGAGGTCTTTACTCTTTCATGCTCATTAGCGTCTAAAGATGAGGATTAGTGCCAACCTGGAGTGATTCCGAGTCACTTCCTCAGCTGCACGCGTTTATGTTCGAGTCGCTGCGTTGGAAAAGCATCATACCCATCGGTGAATATTTTTACGGTTGATTGGTCAAGAAATTGATTCTACTTTTCTGCAGGAATTCCGCATCGCGCAACCCAAGACATTATCTGGGTAAGTTTTCGTGATTAACTTGCACGAGGAAACGTTTGTTGACTGTAGCAACGTCAGAGGGGTCAATGCATCCCTGCAGGTGCAACGGTCATTGGATGTCACTGGTAAATTACGGTCGTTTCTTATTTGTGTTATACCGCTCAGCTGTGATCGATGACCTAGGGCTATATCTCAAGACCCAATAGCTTTTCCGAACCCCGAGATATTCGATCCGCAGCGGTGGATTGACGATCAAGGTCGGCTCCGGGACGACATGTACAGCACCTTTCAGTATGGATCCGGTCGAAGGTACACAGACAGATTATGATACCATCATGTTTCCGCGACCAAATTCTGATGATGTCATCCACAGGATATGTCCAGGAGTGCATTTTGCGAACAAATCATTGTACATCAATCTTGCACTGCTGCTTTGGTCGTTCCGGATTGTAGAGCGAGCGGACGCCACGATCGACGTCAACGCTTATTCGGATACTATCATCTCACATGCAGCACCATTCGAAGTGGAGTTTATCCCTCGAGTAGAGGAGGGTCTGTTGAGGGAGATGTGCGCCAGCCAGTAACCAAGATGGTGACTCGGACTGGTTACCACTGGCATGAGTCTGTATTTTTATCTTGATAATCCTATTCGGTGTATTATCAATGGTGTAACAGGACACTCCCTTTGGACACGATCTTCACGCAGTGCTTGATTGTGTTAACGAGGGCGAAAGTCAGCTTCATCAGCTGCCATGATTTTGCGAACTGCTCACAGTCAGATCCGGAATGCCGACGTGTCTCCTAGTGCGCTCGCTGATGATCTTGCGATGATAGTATCATGACTAGTATAACCACAGACTTTACATCCGCGGAGGTAAACTTCAGGTACTCGACTGGCATCATGATGGCAGCCCTGACATGCTACTGCGGAAGAAATTGCCTCACAGGCCCCGGGCCGTCGCAGGGAAATCCCCAGTTTAGCGAAACCATTTGCACTGGCAGTTCCCGTGACATACTAGAGAAGTACGCCACTCGGAACTCCAAGTTCAACCGTTCAACGGGGGCTCTCAACACAAGAAAAATAAACTACCACCATGAAATGCTGTGTGGTACGGCTGGCGTAGAATGAATGGGGATCGAGTCGAAAACAGAGCCTGAAGTCACTTCTGGGGATGTACTACTAGTAATTTCCAACTGACTCCCGCTGTCTCAGGCTCCGGGTTTACCAGCAAACTAAGCCCTGAAGGCCTGACATCGGAACCACTGACACTGACACTTGACGAGGACCGCCGTCACGTCAACAAGTACTGGCAACTTGAGTAGCGGCTTCTTTAACCATCAGGTGGCGGCCCGGGCCATCCAAATTGCCAAGAAGTGTCTCAGGCTAGCGGCTTCTTTGATCAACTGTGCCTTTCACTCGTCTGACTCGGAGTCGTCTCCTGTGGGCAGACACTTTTCAGTACTAGTGGGTGGGAAAATACTCTTTGCTTTTCACGTCCGACCCCTGTTTTTTTTTCTGGCTTGTACTTCGTCGCTAACCTCAGCCTTGTCTGGGTACCATCGCTGAAATCATCTTTCACTGCCCTAAGCATTCAATAGGCCTCTCAGGTTCGACACGTGGTCTATCTGAATACTGGCGACAATGGCACGAGGAAGACTGGGGTGTACCCTGGCCATCTACATATCATCGTGAAATACTTCTGAAAATTTCACTGCGATCTTAGGGCCCGCTTCGCGGAGACTAATGGCCAATTGGACTCGGTCCTATTTCATTCTGCGGCATGCCGCGAGTCATCAATCGAGCTCGGGTCTCGAATCTACTCTCGCTAGACAGATATTCAGCCATGGCAGTTTACCATATGCATCATTTTCGGCCAACAGACACATCGAGTGTAGTAGCAAGCTCCAGGCCTCGGACTTCCGTGATATATCATCGTACCTCGGACACGCGGAATGTGTCCGAGGAGCAGGTGATAAGCAGGATGCGGGGTTCATATAAAGGTAATGTTCTTGGACGTGAAACTGCACAATTCATAGTCAAAATCAGCCTCTTCACCCCACCACTCACGCTCGATGGAATACATAACTCTCGTCTTGTCTCTGTTAACACTCAAGAAATTTTCCGTTATAGATTATTTCCTTGGGCTTGCAGTGACGACCACAGTAGTGACCTACGTGTACAAGATGCATCAGATGGCATCAGCCTTCAAAAATGGTATCCCTCTCCCTCCTGGACCTCCTGCTCGATGGTTCTGGGAAAGCGCACTACCCACTGTGAAGTGAGATTTATTGTCTTCCTTCACCAAATTGTCCGTTTGATGTTTCTTCCTCAGCATCGCAAGCACCCTTGCAGACTGGGTTGCGCAGCACGGCCCTGTCATCACACTACGCCAGGGCAGTCAGATTATCATCGTCATCGGGCGAGTGGATGTGAGATCTCCTGTCTCTTCAATCGATTGTGTGCGCTAATGCAGGATCATGTTGATACTTTCCGCGCATTTCATCTACGATCGTGAATGTTGGCGAGACAGGCCTCAGTAGAGATCATGGAAAGGGAGGGGAACGCCCTCGCGGACCGTCCCCGTACGATCGCTGCTGGTGAGGTCGCATCTGGAGGTTTACGGCTTCTCTTTGTACGCAGCGGGGAGCGGTTCCGTCGGTTCAGGAAGGCAGTGCATACCCACCTGCAACCGAGGGCAATAGAACCATTCCAAGACATGCAATTCCGACATGCAAAGAAAGTCATTATTAATATCCTAGATGATCCAAAAAATCATGAGAGGCATATACAACGGTGAGTGAAGTCTACGTTTTACAACAGATGGGATCTGTCTGGGTCTAAAATACGAGGATTGTCTTGTAGGTATGCCGCGTCGGTTATCCTGCGTTGGACGTACGGCAAGTCGACTCCGACGTCGAATAACGATCTAGAGGTCGTCCGGATTCATAAAGCTATGAAAAACCTTCAGCACGCGATGCGTCCCGGTTCTTTTCTCGTCGACCGCATTTCGTTCTTGAAGTACATTCCCGGATATACAGCTCAGCTGCGGCGATATCACAAGTTTGAGATCAGACTCTTCAGAGACCAAATGAATCGCGTTCGATCGGACATGGTATGCATCAATGATTCCGGACATGCTGTTTCGCGAATTTGACTTGGAATGCCAGGACGTGACTGAAGGGTGTGATTCGTTTATGAGGTCGCTTATGGAATGCGCCGACCATCAAATGTCGAAGGATGAAATGGCTTATCTAGCGGGTACTACATTTGGCGCTGGCGCGGACAGTGTACTTCTTTTTCTACTATAACATGAACTAAACTAACATAGCTTGCCACAAGACTGCTGTCGGGATTATAAACATGATTCTGGCTGCTGCCTGTCATCCAGAAGCGCAACAACGAGTACAAGAAGAATTGGACATGGTCATCGGAGTGGACAGAAGTGAGGTCTTTGCACTCTGATGCCCGTAGCTATCTGACGAGAGACTCGAATGTATTAGTGCCTGCGTGGGACGACTCCGATGCACTCCCTCAAGTCCATGCATTTGCATTGGAAACTCTGCGCTGGAGAACCATTGTCCCCATCGGTAAACATGTTTATAATATATGTACCGCGAGACTAATTTCGTTTATCCACAGGAATTCCACACCGCGCAACCCAAGATATTATCTGGGTATGTTAATTGTGTTTTCTTGATGTTCGCTCACTCTAGTGAAATATAGAGGGGTCAATGCATTCCTGCGGGTGCAACAGTCATTGGATGCCACTGGTAAACCACCCCTCGAATTTCGTTTATGCTAAACTGCTCAGTCATGGTTGATGACACAGGGCCATATCTCGAGACCCAGCAGCTTTCCCGAACCCCGAAAAGTTCGATCCGCAACGATGGATTAATGATCAAGGTCGACTCCGGGACGACATGTACAGCACCTTTCCGTATGGATTCGGTCGAAGGTACATTGGCTGATCATCATATTCGTTACGCGACCGTGTTCTAACGATAACATTTACAGGAAATGTCCAGGACTGCATTTTGCGAACGGCTCGTTATACATCAACCTCGCACTGTTACTTTGGTCATTCCGGATCGTGCAGCAAGCTGATGCACCTATCGACGCAAGTGATTATTCGGACACCGTTGTCTCGCGCGCGGCACCTTTCGAAGTGGAGTTTATACCTCGGGTAGAGGAGAGCCGGTTGAGGAGGATGTAGTAATTTAGATATTTTGGAATACCTGAGCCATTGATGTATGAATATTGAACTGGAGCGCTTGCAACAGACGTTTCTCTGCGGTAAAAATGTGAGATGTTGGAACGTCAAGTGAAATGGTGTGCAACACATGAACTGATTCTGAGTGATTCTGCCTGTACATGTTCTGTGTGCCAGGACAGATCACAGGGGTCATTTATAACTACCAGTAGTTACCGACTAGTAAAAGGCATTCACATTGACGGGCCGACGTTTTCAATGACGAGCTTACTCACCCATCATGACGGGACGTCCACTAGTACTACTAGTATCACAGCGAACTTCACTTTGAAGACTTCATCGACGCGACGAATAAATTTTTATTTTCTACATATAGACATGTTCGCGTGGGAGTTTTGACAAGTAAAGGGATCTTGTCGTGGACTCGCAAACGCGTCCGCTCATCATCGTCGACGGCGACGGCGACGACATCTGCGGCGACAACGAGCGAGCCATTTTACACCAACACTACGACGAGCGACGATCCGAACCGACATGGCAACTACGAACGGGAATGGCTCAGCGCCGCCCTTGACGAGTTCCACATCCAACGGCACGCCGCCCAACGACGGCCCCGTTGATCCACCTCCGCCGTTCGACGTATCCATTTTCCGCTCGTATCTGCTTTCGTTGTTGCCCCCGGTGCTCGGCACATATCCAGAAGAACTCGTCTCCCTTTTCGACGATGAATTTGAGGAGAAGGTGTCGCGGTTCGCGGCAGAGGGCGGGGGCGTCATATATGTCGTCAAAGTCAAGGAAGAACCAGAGGGTGAGCCGGACACTTTTTGATCTGGTCCAAACCAACTTGACACTCGGCAGAGGATGCGCCTCCGAAATTCTACTATGAACTCACCCCGCAGCTTGCCTATTCCTCATCAAACATCACGTCACTAGCTCTCATCAAGCGCGGTCCAACGCTGGACCCGCACACCCCTCTAGCTACCCAACTACATATACTGAACTTATTCGGCGGGGAGGAGACACCATATGAGAGTCTACATGCCGTCGTGAGTTGTGGTGTCAAGCCGTGGTTCGATGCGTTTGTCGGAACTCGCGGTGCCGGGAAAGACGGCGGCGACAGCAAAATGGGTAAGCCGATTTATCAAACCAACGCGTCATAGCTGATATTATATAGGAATACCCATGACGAAAAAGAAATTTGCGGAACTCGAGCTATCGCTTCTACATCTTCAGCAGAATGTTGAAATACCAGAAACCCATCTCATCATCCACCCTGCCATTCAACGGGCTGTCGAACAAGTCTGGTGGTTTTACTAGGCGTTTGAGTCGTCACTAACGCGCATTCAAGGCCCAGGCAGCGGGTCAACGACCCAATATTTCGCACATTAATTCAAAGCTCCTCAATGACAGTTCTTTCCTTAACACCCTACATGGACATGTCAACTCGTGGATCAAGTCTATACAAGCAGTCACCAAACTCACTCGCGACGTGTCGTCGGGGACTGCATCACAAGAAATCAATTTCTGGCTCAGTTTGGAGAGAGCGTTGGAGGGAATCGAGGCCCAACTACGGACGGAGGAAGTAAACATGGTGATGGAGTGCCTCAGAAACGCCAAGCGGTTCCATGCAACCGTGAGTTTCATTGCTGATACTGGTCTGAATAGCTCTACGGATCTTGGTGAGTACCCCACAAAGGTCCTTGTGAGACACGCCTCATTCGTATACCAACTAGTCCACAAGTACAACCAATTGATGAAAGACTTTCCCTTAAATGAGCTTCTGTCGGCTACAGATCTCGACAAGATCCAAGAATCGCTTATATTAATTTTCGGTCACATTAACCGCAAGCTCAAGCTTTCGCCTTACCCGATCCGACGAGCCCTTCCACTCGTGGAGGCCATTTCTCGAGATTTCAATGACCAATTACTTCGCGTACTGACGTCACACCGATTACCGTACACGCCATACGAAACATTCGATCGATTACTCTTGCAGACGATGAACATCTTCCGCACGTGGGATGACCTCATCAAGGAGTTCACAAACGTCGCGCGTGAGGTCACCAGAAGGCGATCAGAGAAGTTCATCCCGATCAAGGTAGTTCCTGCACACGCCAAGCTGCATGAACGGACGAGATACCTGAAGGACTGGAGGAAACAACACGAGCAATTGGCGGTCATGACGGGTCCGACGAAGGGGTTGGGAAGTGTTGCTAAAGAAGTGGGGGGAATGGATATGGAAGAGGAGGTCAAGGAAGCGTATGAGGTAGTGAAGCGGATCGATGTTTTGGATGTGTCTGTCGGTGAGTCTATCTTGGCGTGCCTGGCTTGAGCATGGAGCGTTAATCTGTAGTACAGAGGGCACTGAAATCTGGGTCGCTGCTGAAAATGCGTACAATGAACGGGTGGCGAGGGTGGAAAACCAAATCATCGCCAGGCTACGTGATAGGCTGGGCACTGCACGCAATGCAAACGAGATGTTCAGAGTATTTTCCAAGTTTAATGCGCTATTTGTTCGACCCAAGGTAGGCCTAACCAGGTTGCACACTTGGAGCATATGCAGATGGTTTATGTTCTTCAGATCCGAGGTGCTATACAAGAGTACCAGACACAACTCATCGATTCTGTCAAGGAAGATATCAAACGTCTACACGACAAGGTATGCATCTAGTTTCTATCCCCAGACATGCCACCGACACCTTTCCCAGTTTAAAACTCAATACCGGTTCTCAGAAGCATATCATATGTCTCAAATGCGTGATCTTCCTCCAATAGCCGGAGCAATCATCTGGGCCCGACAAATCGAGCGACAACTCCTGACCTACATGAAGCGTGTGGAAGACGTCCTTGGAAAAGGATGGGAACTCTACGCAGAGGGTCAAAAGCTCCAATCCGAATCGACTGCCTTCCGTAAGAAACTCGACACGCGACCCGTCTTTGACGCCTGGCTACACGACATCAATCGACGCGACATGGCCGTCAACGGACGACTGTTTGAGATTGTACGGTTGCGTGGCGGGGGGTTCCAGCTCGCGGTCAACTTTGACCCGCAGACGATCACGTTGTTCAAGGAAGTACGCAACTTGCTGTGGCTCAATTTCCAGGTGCCGCACATGATTACGAATATGGCAAAGGACGCCAAGAGGGTGTATCCCCATGCCGTGTCGCTCATGGAGACTGTCAGGACGTACGGACAGACGCTAGATTTGGTGGAGCATAACCAAGGGATCGAATGGCTCGTCGCCGAGTACCGCAACGAAGCCCAGAGAATGGTTGCCAAAGGTGTGTGCTTTGCTCCAGCTCGAGCGTCTCTGAGACGACAACTCTCCAGGGATGGGCATACGATGGGACTACTTCGTGAACCAATATGATACGGCGCGCTTCGTATCGGGCGCCGACGGCCGAGATAACCGACATATCCAATTTGTACGCGAATTCGCGAGCGTGGTATCCGTGTTGCAAGACAAGACGAACAATGTGATCGATCTGTACCGGGATATCCTTCGGGCGGTAGAAGACCTGGCGACGTGTGCGTATACCTACGACGCCTTTTCGGAGTTGTTGAGCAAGATTCAAGCTGCGGTGAGTCGTCATCTCCGTCAGGATGTGTTGGATACCGATCGTCGTCTTCGCCGTCAGATTGATCGTCTCAACTTGGAAGGGTACGCCAACCTGGAACATTGGGTGGCAGAACTGGATAGGCGGATAGAGGGTATACTGTTGCAGCGTCTGACACATATCATCCAAGTCTGGTGCGCCGAATTTGATCGGACCGACGATGGAGATACCCGTCGTGATTCCCTACCACTACGTGACATCACTAACAAACGACGCGTGGGGAAAGGTGTTCGGGAGGAAAAGGTTGGTGATAAGGGATCATGTTTCATGAGGGCTTCTGACCAAGTCCTTGCAGATGCTTGAAGGCAACATGACCGTCAAGCCTATCGTGCACGAGATTCGGATACAGAATCAAGTCATCTTTCTAGACCCTCCAATAGAGTATGCGCGTTCGACGTGGATCAAGCAGCTACATGACTGGCTAGGTTAGCACCTCTTGGTTGAAGTGTGTGTGCGATACTCATGCGCGCCTAGGCGTTATCTGCCGGTTACGACGTATCCAAAGCTCAAGATACGAGATCGGTTTGCAAATGCAACGGAATCTCACCTCCGAAACGACCTATACATCTCTCGTACGTTTCCCTGGCGGTGCTTATCCATCTTTTACTCACACCGGCGCTGGCAGCTGACACACTTTTCCGACAACACCCTCGAACGTCCATTTTCCCTCATCGAACTCAAAGTGCAACAACTCAAAGAATACGTCGCCAAATGGCTCCAATTCCAGTCGCTCTGGGACCTCGAAGCCGAATACGTCTTTAACCGCCTCGGAGACTCGCTCGCACACTGGCAACAGCTCCTGACCGAGATTAAAAAGGCGCGGTCGACGTTTGACACGTCGGAGACGCAGCGCAGTTTTGGGGTGTGCGTAGTGGATTACGAGCAAGTTCAAGCGCGGGTGAATGCCAAGTATGATGCATGGCAGAGGGATATTTTGAGTCGGTTCGGGGTCAAGTTGGGGAATGCGATGAAGGAGATGCATGCGTCGATTCTCAAGGCGAGGAATGAGCTTGAGCACCATTCGATCGAGGGATTGGTCGGGGGTGGGTCGAGGCGGTTCTAAGGGGAGACGCCCGCGAGTGTGTCGCTTGTTTCTTGTTTTGCGGTTGACATTGACTGTTCATTCTCGTTGGTAGCTGTTCTCCTACGTATGTATACCCGCTCTGGATCCGGATCTAGGTCGCCACTGCCGCTCGTTTCAGAGACGTCGACGCACTGCGTTCGTTTTTCTTTTTTTTCTTACCATGCTTGCATCCCCCCTGTCGTTCACTCGTGGCTTTCCCCCGTTTACCAAGTTTTCTAGTGTATCGGTTACGTATATGATATTCGATGTAATACATGGGACGCGCTGAAACAAACCAAGCATGATCTGGAGTGCTCCGAGATGTAAGGGGAGGTCATGATGTATACCAGTTGGATGGTATAAGCGTAACAATGCTTTACGAATGAATAAGTTAGAGACGTGTGGTCTTGCCCAGATAATCCCCGGTTGAGCGAGCACCAGCTTGAACATGATCGCGACATTTTCCAAAAAGTCCCAGAAAAAAAGGAGTGGACGCGTTTTTTCACCACCGCGTCACGTCCGCCTCTGCTTCTCCGAACAAGCTCGTCTTTTTCACTCCAAAATCGCCCTCCTCATCTTCCCCGTCCTTTCCAACGTAATACTCTGGAAACTCTCTCCTCAAAAACCCAAGTGCGTGTCGGTTGATCTGCTCAAATTCGAGCAAGAACCCATCGTGCCCATCGGGAGAAGGGATCACGACGAGCTGGGCATCGGGGATATGCGTTGCGAGTTCGCGCTGTTCGGTGGGTGTAAAGAGACCGTCTGTTTCGATGCTGATGACGAGGGCGCGTGCGGGGAGGGTGGAGAGGACGGCTGCGAGGGATGCAGAGGGCGTGCCCGTGTCCTTGTCCGTGTCCGTGTCTGCCAGTCCAGGTGTGGAGGGACGTCCACGCGCAAGGTCGTGCGTGTCGAGTTTGCGGGTGATGTGGATGTAACAGTTGGCGTCGAAACGGGAGACGAACTTGGCGCCTTGATAGCGGAGGTAGGACTGGGCTGAGAATACGGGGCGGGGTTGGATAGGGCCGAGTTCGGATGTGGGGGAGTGTGAGGTTGTTTGGACGGGGGAGTGTGCCTGGGAGTGGGGGCGGGATGCACGCTGGTGGCCTTCGTTGTGCGCAATGAGGGCCTGATCCGCTTCCGAGAGTGGCAGCGGCGTGTGTGATGGCAGCTGAGGGCTGGCGCTGGCAGGCGGCGGAAGTTGAGGCCGTCGTCCAAACCGGCTTTCAAACGAGTCCCGCGAGCGGTATGTGAGGAGAGCCGTCATGCGCGCTGCGGCGAGACCCGAAGATGGCTGGACGACGTAGTAGCCGTCTTCGTAGGCGGGATCGCTGTAGATGCATTGGCGTTGGGTTTCGCCCCAGCTGATACACCATGCCGAGTGTCGGGCGGAGGTAGCGATGGGGATGATGTGGCGGATGTAACCTGGGATGCAGAGGGGCCATTCGAGGACGGCCATGCCGCCCATGGAGCCTCCGATGGCGACGGCGACGCTGGATACGCCGAGGTGATCAAGGACGCATTTGTGGAGTCTGGAAAGATGGGTCAGATATGGGTCAGTGTGGAGGGTAAGAGGACGCACCGAACATCGTCGCGGATGGTTGTCTGGGGAAACTCGGGGCCATAAGGACTGTCTGTAGCTGGATTAAGGGTGACGGGGGAAGCCGTGCCGTAGGGTGAGCCAAAGACGTTGGCACAAAAGATAAAGAATCGGTTGGGGTCAAAAGCCTTGCCCCGGCCCATCAGTGGACCCCACCTGATGTCGATCAGAACAAGGACGATGGCAGGAAAAGAAACGGACCAGTCTTCGACATCGGCACTTCCGGTGAAGGCATGGCAGATGATCATGACATTGTCTCTGGATGGGCTGAGACGACCCCACGTCTTGTACGCAACGGGAACCTCTTTTAAAACGCGACCGCTTTCGAGGGTAAATGCGGGTACGACATGGATGGACTGGTCGAGGACGGGTGGTACAAATGGCATAAGGAAAGAGTGGTGGTATGACATGACACACGTAAATAGACGATGCCAATTTTACCAGCCTTTTCTTCGCCGGTGTGCATGTGCCTCTTCCACCGCTCTCTTGTTGTACACATCGCCGTATCCATCGTCCATACCACCGTGGACGGTGCTGGGTGTCTCACTGCCTGCCAACTCCCGTTTTTTACGGCGAATGAGGGCGCGTGCACGTTCGCGTTCGGACGATTCTCGATTCAGACGCGCGGTGGTTGGATCGAGTGGTAGTCGATCAGAACGGTTGTTTCGGGAATGTGAATTCGGGAGTGGTCGTGAAGATGACTCGCGTGCGGCCAGTTGTTGTGTGATCGACGTGAGCGGGTCATTCATGGACTTGCGGCGAAGATCCTTTTGCCTGTCGACAGTCGGAATAGTGCGTTGACATCTCCACGTCTACTCACCGTCGCTCGTCTTGCTCATCCTCTGCCATCTGACTGGGGCCTCTAGTCTTGTCCGAGTACCAGGGATGGAGATCCTTGGTGCTGGGTGCAAGTGCAACACCCTTTTCTGCTTCCGAAGGTGCCGTCTTTTTCGTCGTACGAATGGCAGTCATCATTGCTTGCTATCAATCATGTTCAGCAACAAACATGACTAGAACCAACGATACTCACCTGCTCCAGATCCTCGAAAAAGTTGATGTGCTTTCCAGACCCCATTCCTGACCCAGAACTGGCCTGACCTTGTTCCACTTCCCGTTCTTTTCCTTTTCCACCGATCCCTGCACGTTCCCGCAGCAACGTCAGACGAGCCTCGGCGTCTGCAAGTGCGATCCTGCCCTCTTGTTCTGCCTCTTTTCGTGCTGCCTCTTCCTCATCTTTGCGTACACGTTCGATATTGTCCCTTCTGTATGGATGGTATGACTTGTGGTGTGCAATGTTCAGCTTGCCCATGGTGGTGACTTGTATGAGGAGTGGCTGTGTCAAGGGCTTTGACATTCAACAATGCCAAACAACTCGACCGAACTTCCGACCATACTATCGCTTACCACTGAGTCGGCACCTACCACCACTTCGGCACCTCTGCGAAAACACAACACACTTCGTGTTTTATCATATACATGACAATTTTATGATAATAGTTACGCTTACCAACTTGAACCAAAAAAAACGGCCCAGCTGTCGTCGAGATCGTGAAGTTGACCTTTGTCACAACGATCACGCTGGTTGTCACTTGCCGAAAATGTGCCGAAGCGGAGTTTCGTATGACCCTACAAGCCTAGCGGCAGAAATACAATTGTGCGAGATAGTCCAGCAAGCTGAGATTGCATCACAGGTGGCCCGCCAGACCCTCAGTGACCGCATAAACCTTACGCACAAGCCTCGGTGTGAAGTGTACCAGAACCAGCGGCGGCTTCTCAACAAGGCTCAAGAGAATGTCGTCAATGAATGGCTGGTCCAGAATTCAAGCATGGCCACCCCCTTGCATCCTCGAGACTTACGCAGCTGCGTATTCGAGATCACCGGGAAGCTTCCAGGAAAGAACTGGCATCGGAGATACCTTGGACGACACAACAAGTTATTGAAATCTTCGAAACCACGCCATCTCGATCCCAAACGAGCGCAGAATTTCAATCGGACAAATGTGGATGGGTATTTTCAACTTCGGGCACAAATCGAGACGCAGTATAATGGAATCCCTCCCGAGCACAATTGGAACGAGGACGAGAAGGGCAATCAGATGGGGGGCAGACGGAATGGCTTGGGAATGAAGTACATTTATTCTGCAGAGGACAAGGAGTGTTATCACCAGCATAGCGACAACTTAGAGCTTGTCACAATTCTCGAATGTGCCAATGCGGCAGGAGATATCATGTCTCCGTACTTTGTGCTCAAAGATGGGCTGCTTCCTGATCCACGGACTCCGGCATTCAACGGAATGGGAGGGTAAGATATCTTTTAAAAAAAATATTATTTGGGACCATGAATACTCATTTTCCCTCTTAGCTTTGCAGTATCGTCGACCGGATGGACAGATCGTGACATCTTCGAGCATTGGTTCATAAATGTCTTCATTTTTGAAGCAGAGAAACACCGTGTAGACTCCGAGAAGCCAATTGTGTTAACACTTGATGGCCATGACTCGCACGAAACACGAAAACTCAAACGTGCGGCGTTCAATCATGACATCATCATTATCGCGCTCCTATCAAAGACGACACACAAACTCCAACCCCTTGATGTTGGCGTCTTTTCATCTGTGCAGCGCCAGTGGTCAAAACATTGTGATGAACGCCTTGCACAAGGTGTTCGCATCGACCGCTTCAATTTTATTCCAGAATACCTTGCCACGCGACACACAATCACTGCTTCGTTGGTTCAGAAAGCATTTGCCAAGACAGGCATATATCCCTTGAATCCAATGATCTTCCAGCAACGCGAGTTCGCACCAAGCCAGGTCTCCTCTTCAACAGCAATCTTCCCTTCATCCTATCCAGCAGTCCCATCACCGGGTCCATTATCACCATGCCACCCTATGGATTCTGGTGACCACACAAATTGCCTTGTTGACTCAGAGTTTGAGCCCCTTGCCTCTGTTCTATCCACTCCGAGTCCTTCGGATCTGGCATTTGACATGCTGGTTGAGCCTACACTAGTGCTTGCTCCCTCTCCATTTGCCCCGAGTCCTTCCGGTTCAGCATCTCACACACTAATGAGCCATGGCCATGTCGTGCATCCCACTTCGACTATTTCCGATACACAAGGTCAACCTACGCTTCCCTCTCTCCCTCCTTATGCTGTGGCGATGGAGAGCACACCAAGGCAACTCTATGATTACATGCGATTACACCAATCACAATGTGAGAAGATTCTTGACGGACAAACTGCACAACTCCACTCAGCTCATACACACTGTGTGATGGCTCGTAATCAAATTTCATCACTTACTGAGCGGCTTGCAAACAAAACTCAGAGCAAACAGAGGAAATCAAGGAAAACTCAGGCACGATTTGTGACTCTTCCAGAGCTACGTGCATCTTTTGATGCCGAGGATGCTGAGTTCGAAGCAAAGGAGAAAGCTGAACTTGAGAAAGCTGCTAAGAAGAAGGCCGACAATACTGCTCGCACATTGCGCATCGACAAGGAGATCGCAACTCGCATCTTTGGTGGCCCTCTCACGTCCTACAAACGAAAAGATGATCTTGTTGCTCTCACCGGTGCTCTCTCCCTTCCCATGGAAGGTACTATTGCTGACCTCATAAAATCAATCAAAGACCACCTGGAAGAAAATTCCATGCGTGTGCATGAGCCACGTTTCGCTGGTCTTTTCAGCAACTCGAGAAAACACGCAAGCCCACCAGCCATCACTCAGGCTGGTCCCTCCTCACAGGTGGAGTCTGTGCTGATGTCTTCCTCAACCGTGACAGATAATTTTAGGCTAGATGGTGCTAGCCCGATAGTATATCCAAATGATGTGCCGGTTTCATCTGAATTTTCCGCATGTTACATAGCTCGGCCTAGTACTACTCACGTTCATTATGCACATAATGTGCCTACCATGTTCCATAACATTCCCTACTCACATTACCACCACAATAACTAATACTAGCTGCAGATAGCTCTTACTAGGTAGTTCTTGCTAATTAGATTATGTCTCATAGTACTTCATGCGAGTGCGTGACATTCAACAGCCACTGTGCCGACTCATCGGAGCTTGAACCTATACTGTGTGACTATCCATGACCATATGTGACATTTGTGACTGCCGAAGTGGTGGTAGGTGCCGACTCAGTGGTAAGCGATAGTACTAAGAAAGAACGTTTGGTGGAGGTCGTTCAGTATCGGGCGTTTTTCAGGCTGAAGGCTTGTCCTCGCCTGTTCTGGGGATGATACAGCTGCAAAATACACTCACATTGTACTGCTACTTTGAAGCTGCCAGTGCCCGGTTACGAGGAGCACTAGTTGTACTGTCCATAATTCTTTTAGAGAGGCATCTCGGATATCCCCCCCCACTCGGACTGTTAGCCTCGTTGACCTTCTCGATTCACAACGATAAGTCTCGGGCCAAGATAGCCTGAGAGATTGGAAAGACATTCTCTGAGAGGTCGTAAACGTGTTGCAATAGGACTTGGAACCCGAAGACGAGACAACATTTCAAGCTCATGAATGTTGACCCGTAATAGTTCCCTCCTGGCCGCGGTAATTGACCAACTTCGGTCAGGTCTTCGCATTCGCCTCTTCTGCACCGCAACGTCCAATTTAGTCCTACTAGGCCGAGGTTTGAGACCTCCTCAATCAGTCGATCTACTACTAGCACTGACACGTGCTTGCACGCAGGCTCTGAGTCGCGACTCGCTTAAATGATTGTCGCTCTGGGTCTCCTCTTTCCCCTCCTTGTGCTCTACGGCTTCCAGAAGCTCTTATTTGCACTCCTTGCCCTGAATTCTGGTGAGTCTTGGTTTCTTATTATTCCCGCATTGTTCCGATAGTCCGAGTCGTGCCACGCTCTACTGTACATGCCGAAAATGTGTCTCTCATTTCAGTCATTTCATTTTCCCCTATAAGCCATCCTTTACGCGAGGCTACGATGTCACTGCTTTCGAACCCATGACACTCGTTCAATGTTATCTTCCCTTCTTGTTATGTGCGTTTGCTCAAGTCATAGCTATCTCACCCCGTCAAGGCTCCAATGAGGCAGATGTCCATCTCGCCGTGCATCCTCGTTGTGGACCCCTCCGGGGGAACGTGTCCGAGGTCAACGCGGGGATCATCCTTGCGCATATGAAGACGATCGTATCCTTTGGTGTGCGTATACGCCTATTCCCGTTTTCGCACGTATTACAGTATTGATCGGTGTGTAGGATTCGTACACGGACGGAGGAAGACACGATGGTGGTCCACTTGCGCCAGCCGTCATAATCCCGCCGAATCCGTTCGCCGGCGGCCGCTCAACAAATGGCCCACTTTGGGTCGAGCATATCGCCGACAGTGTCAATGCTACCTTAATGGATTACGCTGTACGTTTTGCTCATACCATAACCATGCTGTCTTATAAATCACTTTCAAGTGGTCCAGTGCCGTGACTAACATCTCCTTGTGGCCATCCAACCCTTACCCAAGGGATTTTATCATGCAGAGTACATTCCAAGTTCGCAATCAGTCACACTCGACTAACACCCGCGGCAGCACAAATGTTCCTCAGCCAATCACATCAGCTCGACCCAGACACGACCCTTTACACCGTCTTTTTTGGTATCAAGTCAGTCCTTTATTGAACCCAATTTGCCATGGCTGACGACATCCTCCAGTGACTGGGGAGATTCTTTTGGTAAACGTGCCTGATACCACATCGCTCATTTAAAAACGATTGTTCGCATCTAGTCGACGGCGACCACCTCCCTCAAGCCGCTCAATCCCTCCTCGGCCAAATGGCCCTCCTCTCCCGACCTCCCACAAACGCCCGCAACTTTCTCGTGACCGACGCATATGGCCGAGGCACCCACAACGCATGGGGCGAGAGCTGGCTCCAGTCCATCTTTGACGGCTTGATCGCGTTTCGTGCACAGCATCCCCCGCTCAACGTCGCGTTTGCCAATTTTGCAACGATCTGGGACGGGGTGCTGGGCTCGAATCCGGGGTATCGGGCGTTTGGGTATGTGAGCACGGATGCGTGTAACCCGGGGCCAACGACGGACCATGAATGTTCGGATCCCGACCATTACTTTTCCTGGTTCGTTGGGTATGCTTGTGGTTCGTTTATTCGAGGGATTAGGCACTGATACACGTTCGACACGATAGGCATCCATCGCGGGTGACGCACAAGATCATGGCAGACTACGTCAATCAAGTATTAGACTCCTGTTTTGTGTTGTAAGCTTTGTTCTTTCGTCCGTGTTGCCTTTGTATGTTTGGACGCCATGCCCGAGCTTGTCATACCAAGAGTCTGTTGTTTTTTTACGCCCCCTGCCATCAATATTCCATCGTTCCGGACAATATTGCTCTGATACTTGTCGTTTGCTATTGCGAATTGTCACAAGAAGCCTGAGTCGTCACCAAACATCAACCTTGCGATGGGTTTCACGTATTCTCCACACGCTACAAGTCAATCGTAACTGAATAGCGTCCATTGGTGCATCTCTTAGCGCTGAGAAGGGAATGTACACGGGCCAACCAAAGCATCACCCAGTCATGGTCCAGATGCCCCAGAACTTATACATCAGGCCAACGAAAGACTTGTTACCGCCCCGCCGTGAGTCCTGAACTGTCCTATGACCTGACCATCATAGTTGACGACGACGTCTCTCTCCCGTCCAGCAATATCGTCATCAACGATAAACATGGCAGAGGCAAGTTCACCACCCTGCCAGGTGAAATCAAGCGTCATGCCACCACGGACGCGCGCACCCTTGATCGACCCTGTATGCCAGTTTGCAGGCAGAGCCGGTAAAAGTGTCACCTGAAGTGGGATGTCGATATGAGCCACGTCGGGTGCTTGTAGCAGACCATTCTGAGAATGGGGTGTGTGTAGTCAGCCTCGCAGGATGGCCTATCGGGGGTTCCAGGACTCACCAACACTACGGCGGGGTACGCCAAGTTGGCATCAATCTGGAAGAAGGTGGCATCGGGGGAAGCCATATCCAACAAGTTCGAGCCCCAATCTCTCTCGATCGTGTACTGATACCGTGAGGGAGATAGTCAGGAAACTGCAATGGAAGCGTATGGAACACATACAGTGAGCTGTTTGTAGTACTCGGTTTCGTTTCCAAGCTGAGCCCAGTTGACGGCCCTCCAAATCTTGTTCCAGCCGCCATCTCCATCTGGACCTGTACCGTTACCTCTGTGAAGCAGGCTGGTTTCAGCGGCCGCGAGGACTTGCTGTTTGGTATAATTGAGAAATGTCCCGTTGACGGTCAAACCCCCTTGTAGCGAAGGCGTGTAGGATGTGATGGCATAACCCGGGTATAACTCGAGTTTTTCTGAGTATCTATGGTTTACACCAAATGAGATTAGAGTACTCACACCTATCAAGTGACTCAGGTGGCGATGGGTATCCGTCGGGGAATCCATATCAACCTTCCATTCTGAAAATGCTCCAATGGGTAGTCAGGCGTTGGGAGAGATGTCCGAGGTCACTGACCTTGTAATTGACCCCACCATCCGATGCGGAGGCCCTTGTCCATCTCAGCACGTTTGGATAGTACAGCTGAACTATCGGTTCAGAAACAGCCATTTGATAGGCGAAAAAATATACCATTCAAAAATTTGGTGTCTGTATCACCAGCAGCTGCGTAGCCCTTCTCAACAGCGTTAAAAAGCTGCCATATTAACTGTTGGGCATGAGCACATCCTGGGTTCTCCTTGTCAACGGTATGTAGCATTCGCAGGTTGGAATGTACCGAATGTGATGGGAAGCTGCTCGGGAGAGTTGCAAGGCGCTGTAACTAGCGTAGAATCGTTGAAATATAAATCTTCAATCAGTTTTTCGAGGTGAAAACTTGCAACAGCCTACAGACGAAATCCGTCTCAAGCTCTTAGACGATAGGCAGTCACGTTTACCTTTACGAGGGGATATCCTTGGGATTTCCACCATTGGATGTCGTTGGTATAGTCAAAGTGATCCCAAACATGGATCATCTGATGTGCATGAGCACATTTTCACAGGCATCAGCAACAGCTTACCATCCAGGCATTCGATTCTTCGGCAACGGCATTAATGTCAACAATTCAGACTCACAAATGACATACCAGGATAGTCAGCCCATTGCGCCGAATTGGTGTCGAGCTTCATGCCAGTGTGACCAAAGATCTGGAAAGCCTGAGGATATGAGAATGAAACAAAGTGTGCTGGCGCACATTCATCTGCAGCAGCGTCAACGTATGCAAATCACACGCCGGTCAGAAAACCAACCTCGTTGTGGGTTACCCAACCAGAGCTGATGTCGTACAGAACCCAAGCGGTATATGCCCCACGTGGAGCCCAGGTATTCTAGACCTATAATGTGACAACTTTCCTCTTTTCGCAATTGACAGCATACCTCAATGTAATTAAATAAGGGGATGACGACATCCATGTTGGTCATCTCAGCTACCCAATAGTTCATCTGGATATTAATGTTGGTATCTGAGAATGGCGTTCAACATGTTAGCCTGTCAGATATTATTCATGAATGTACTTACGGTAGTCTGTTTCGTAAGTCTACTGTCAACATCATCTGGTAAGCACTGACCACTTACCCGCAGACCAAGCATTCGTCCATCCATCAGCCCATTTTCCCTGGAGGTTTGCCGGCAGATTCCCTCTAGCACTGCTAGCCAATAGATACCTGCCATAATTGAATGATAACCACTCTAGGTATGCGTTTCCGACGTTTGTTTGATACGACGCAACGATTTGGTCAGTAGGTGTGTTGAAGTCTGGTACTTGCCCAAGCGAAAGCGAAAATGGTTCCATGATGGATTGGTAGTCTGCAATATGCTCCGCGAGAATGGAGTCGTAAGATGTGGTTTCGAGATTCGCTGAATTCAACAGGCCGACAAGATAGTCGTGAGGGTCCGGGCCTTGGAAGGAGTAGTTCGAAGCTGCATTTCCAGCTCTCATGTCATAGTTGGTGTCACCGACCCATGTAATCCAGGCTTTAGTGGCACCATTTACGGTGAGTGTGGCATTAGGAGTCGGACCAGGAACCGTATCACAGGTCGTGGTGCCGCCGGGAGCCACCACTCGAGCAAGTATCTCGTATAGCATCCCGGGGTTGGCCGCGTAGCCACGGATACGCAGAGTCGAGTTATCGAAGCATGCGGCATTAAGAATCGGGAGTCCACCTTCAGCGGTGACAGAGAATGCGTAGGTAAGTTGTGGTAATGGTTTGGTAGAGTTCATGTATTGCACGCAGGCCTGCAGAGGATGCGAGCAAAATGTCTCTCTGTTACTCGAGTTAGAGCAGCGGGTTTTCAATAACGATACGCCCATACCGGTGGAAGATCGCATCGCCTTGTGACCAGGTAGTTCGTGTGATTGCTTCGTCGAGATCCAACCACCTTGTATAATTGGACACCGGGCCGAAACTATTCAATGTTGCAAGTAAATATCCTGCGCCTGCATATGAACCTGTACAAGGTCGCGGAACCAGTGAGGCAATAGTCAGGGATAGCAGAGTGTGTGAATAGACGGAAGGTGTTAAAACGATCTTTTTGCCTACCATATGCCCCAGCTTCAGTCATAATCTCCTCGATGCCTTCACAATATGGTTAATCGCGCCGCACACATGTGGAAAAACCTCGTACTATCAATCGTTCCAGATGAGCTAGAGAAAATAGCTTGTCGAATGTTCTGCATGTCTTGGGCAAGTTGTGCGTGCTGCGATGGCAGACTGTTCCCACCACTATACGACTACAATGCATGCTCCGTCCAGAGCATTCGCGAATGGAAGGTGGGAGAACGCACGGGGTCTTGGAAGGGTCCTCCAGACCAGAGAGATTCAATGTTGAGTTGAGTTGACTCCTGGGAAGTGCCGCCAGGTAGCATCGCTGCCAGTGTCCGTAGGTTCTCATAAACTGTATCGACTTACATGACTAGGACGTACCGGCCAAGTAGCCATTTCCGACTGGGAGGAACTCTTGCGACCATATTGTTCCGGGGGCCGTGTACCAGAGACCATTTCCAGAAGACGGGAAGCCAGGTGGGGCAGAGAGGGAGAGAGAAGCCCACGTGGTGACAGCTAGAAAATAGTAGAACCACTGGCCCGGGCGCTTCAACAACATATGAATGAAACACGGTATGAGATCAGAGAGAAAGTAGACGGAGGAAATTCAGAAAGCAGGTGGAGGTCCATCAGAAAACCTGTGCTTTATAGGACTGACGAAAGGGAAGATGTCCAGGCAAATGGATACGTTATGCGCCAAGCGTTTTGAGGAAGTGTGAAGACTTTGAGCCGTCATGTGCATGGCCCGCGAACTCGGATGAACTTGAAGCACTGCCAGGGCGGTGGTGGCGAGTCAGTATGAGAGCTTGTGTGCTTTAATCAGTATTGTTCAGCGATATCAGCGATAGAAAAAAGACTTGTTCGCCTTCAAGTTCCAAATGCATAAACTTCAGCAGTTGTGGCGGGCATGCAATACTTATAAGGGAGTGATTGGCGTTCAGGTGTACTAAGAAAGACCCAAATCGGAAGTACTAGTCCGAGTCGGCTGACTCGGATGCAAGTGGGCCACCCAGCCCTGGACCGGGCCTCAGGCTGTCTCATCTCATCGAGAAGTTCGGGCAGCACAGGGCCGACTCGGAGAAATACCAAACCACTCAAACCCCCCAGGGTTCACTTAAGAGGTCTTCTCAGGATCTGGATCACTGGCAACCTGTTATTGGACGACTCAGATAAAGTACTTACTCCGAGTGTCCCTCTCGTGGATTCCGAGTCTCTTGGTAACCATCCCGTCAAAAGGAGCAAAAATTAAAGAGCTAATAGTATCACAACTACCGCACAACGGATGACGGGCAGCACAATGTTACAGTTCAAGCAATACGGTTAGAAACCTGGTCTCTAGCCCAGCAAGATCGCAAAAACGTGACAATAATGCCACCCTCGGGCCATTCTTTACTGCCAGTACCGTCGAATAATACCTCACGATTGTTTTCCTCAAAAGGAACTGTGTTGAATGTCGAGGATTGACCGCCGAACCCCCGTCATATCACGGTCATCAACTCTCTCAATAGTCACTTTTCAACCAGGCCTCGGTAAAAACTTGACTTCAAACAGGTGGTGGTCAAATACTACAGACTCCTCACGAGTCCTGCTCAGGTTAAGATCAATCGGCGCGCCAGGTTGTTGCAAAATTGGAAACGACCAGGGTAGCAATGCAAGGTTGATAAATATTGATCAATTCGTGACGTGCTGGCCGGGACGAACCCTGGGATATCGTGGATGATGTGTGCGTTCCAGATCAAAAAAGTAACATCATATAAGTGGAACGCACATTCTACCAAAGCCATACATGTGAAAGTGCATGTCTGTCCTTGCGTGTCCGTCTTCGGTGAGCCAACGTCCAGTATCAAACTTTATATCTGGAATGTAACTGGGTCACGCGAGATCGTCCTGTGGTAATGTGCAAAGGCCGACTGAGGCAAGGATAAGTGGACCATGGGGTAGGGAACATACCAATGACATTCAAGAGCAACACCGTCGTGGGCGAGTCTGAGAAAGAAAAAGAGCGCATACCCAGATAATGTCCTTCATTGCACAATGCGCAAAGCCTGGCGTGCAAATATATAGTAAGCACCCTTGCCACTGGGTTCGAAAACAGACAGATACCTAACAGTGCAATAGGTCTCCAGTGCAATGACTCCAGCACAAACACTTGGAGTTGTGGAAGCATGTC
>JBBPTX010000123.1:0-63849 GCA_038094595.1 Pulveroboletus aff. annulatus
GTCGACCCCCTTCCTACGGATATTCTCAACCGTAGCACCGATCCCCTTCGTCCCCTCGTCCCTAGGCATTCGTAGGTCTACGCGCGACCTTACCCAAGGCCACGCGTAACAGACTGCCTCGATAAGTGTTCCTCAGATTCGGATATGGTGCGAACGATGGATTGTGATGCCAAAGAGGAGAGGCTGTATCATGGTGTTCGCCACGACGGCCTCGATAACTATCCATGTCTAGGAATGAGGGGTCGTGTGGTGCTTTGCTGGATAAGTTGAGGTTGTCAGGGTGTGGCTGAGGTCTCGGATAGTCCTGTAAGTCAATTCAGGCCAGTTTAATTACATCCCAACAACAAAAGGGGTGAAACGTACTTTGTCCTGTCTCCTGTTCCTACTACCAGTGCTAGTATTGCGACTCATTGGAAGAAGGGATCACGCAAAGAGCGAGTCTGAGAGATCTAAAGCAAGATAAATAAATTGGTATAACATCTTGATAATCGATACAGTCAGGATTGAACGGAAAGCAACTACACTTGGTTTGTACATCAACCAATAATCTTTGCACGATAACATCACCGCGTTTCCTGAATTCTATGTTTAGTTCATTCTCAGTGGATGATCAGCCTGACACATACATTATTCGGCAAACCCATCAACGACCTGCCCAATCTGCACCAATTGTCCTTCAGCTACCGTCAATGCAACCAGGTCCTTGGCAAAAACCGCTCGATAGAAACCGCCGTCATCTTCCACGTCCTCTAAAGAACGCGGAGTAAGCTGGTTCCTTATAACCCTCAGCAGCGATTCCTCCTCATCCATCTTGGTCTCTCGACGCAGTCTCATTGCATGGAGAAACTGCCTGTGCCTCTCCATGGCTTCGACCTCAGATGCAGCGAGTGCGAGTCGATGAGCAGCTGAGTCACGATCCGCTCATTTTGCTATGTAAGCCAATTGGAGGAGCTCCTGGTTGCAATGGCTGAGCGACGTTAGCAGGAGCTCCTTTCCCTGAAATCCGTACTTAGTAAACCATATACATATTTGTATTGAGAATGTTACCTCCTCGATGTCTTCCATCATTAGTCCACAGTGAGATGAGGGGGTTGTAGTCCTTGCCGCAAAACGAAGTTCGAGAGGTGATGGTGCATCTCGTGGATACGGCTGGAATCTTCCTCTCATGTGGGTGTGCTGCTGTAAGGTGTGGTCCCTAACCGAAGATGGCCTCGGAGGACTGCTGCATGACTCGTGGGGAGAGCTTTTTTGGCTGCAGTGCGAGGATCGGCTTCTTGATCGTAAGGACAAGCTGGAAGAGGAGGATCTAGAAAAAACGCTGCTTTCCCTGTGCTCAGGCCGCATGCGTAAAGGAGAGCCATTGCAAGAAATGGTGAGATCCAACTCATCGGAATCTGTCACTTGCTCAGGTTTTGCAGAGTGACTCGAACGTTCTTGGGAAATGCTGTTACAGTGACGGTGGTCAACAAACAATGCAGACAAGCTGCTCATAGGGCTGGAATCGACAGAGGCCGAAATGGTGGGTGAGAGTGGGGGCGTTGTTGTGTCTGAGGACATAAGTTATATGGCTGGCAAAGTGCTGGACTCCAATGCGTGTCGACACAGACTCAGAGCAAAATGTGTCGGAGTCTTCCTCTGAGTTTGAAGGACTTAGCAGAATTTCTTCATCGAACCTCAGACTCGTATCGGCTCAGACATTCTCGTATTGACTCGGATCCTCTCAACTGGTCGTATCATGAAATTGGATGTCCATGTAGACTCGGATGTCTTTTAGGCTGTATCGACTCGGATGTCCGCCATATTGACTCGGATGTCCGCTGTATCGACTCGGATGCCCACCATATCGACTCGGATTCTCTTCACTGTTGTTATTGACTCGGATTCCCATATCGACTCAGATGCCATCATCAACCTGAACGTCTTTATTGACTTAGACGCCTTTGTCATATCAGCTCAGGCGTCGGACGCCTTTATTAATTCGTATGTCTTTATCACGACTCAGACATCTCACACCTCACCTTATCTATTCATACACCTTAATGTATTTCGTCTGTCCAGGCTGTTCTGCAAGCTTCCCATCGGAGGAAGCGTTTATATGCCATGTCAATGTCGACAACCCTCGATGTATTACAAACTTAGAGCAACGGGCAAGCCAAATGCCGACAGCACACACTGCAGTCGCTCATGATATACCCGTTCCTGCTCCTTTTCTCCGTGGATCTCAAGACACAGACGTTACAGGAACATATCACACTGCGTCTGGATTTATCAACCCAGGAGCAGACAAGACTCTCCTCGACCAGTTGAAGGATTCCGAGTATGAAAGACGCTGAGAGCATGTCCCGTATTATCCGTTTCAAGATGAGGCCGAATGGGAACTTGCTAAGTTTCTTGTGCACCACCTTACAAAGTCACAGATAGCCGAATATCTCAAGCTCAAATGGGTACGTGCTGTTTGTTTCTCTACTAACAGTATATATCATTGACATTCTTACTCTCATTCCAATTTCTCATTCCAGTTTGAGAAACATCCAACAGTGAAACTATCGTCTAACACCACCGACAAGCTGTTTGGGTGGCTAGGAACCCTTCCCCAGTGTGCTCAATGGCAGTCTGGCACTGTCACGCTGAACAAGTTTACGACAACTCACCCCATCCAATTCTTCTATCGCAACACCCTCGACATTGTCCGGGAACTGTTCTCAAATCCAATGTTTGCAAGATATATGACCTATGACCCCATCACCATCACAAAAGGGACAGAACACGAATATAGCGAGTTCTTTACTGGTACTCGTGCACACGAAATTCAGGTATGTCATGATATCTCATCATTTGTGGCAAGTGCGATCTGACATATCTCCCAACAAGCAGGATGACCTCCCTGTCAGCTCCACCATTATCCCTATCATTCTTGCCTCTGACAAGACTCCAGTAACACGGCAGACTGGTGGACTAGAAATGCATCCTGTTTTCTTGACCATCGGCAATATTCAATTCGATGTGCGGATGCAAGCCACTTCACATGCTTGGCGATGCATTGCATTTATTCCCACCCCAGAGTTTGAAATCCGAAAGGAATTCTGAACCCTTCTCCTTTCACGCCTCTTTCACCATTGCATGGATCTGGTAGTTGCCCCTCTGAAGCATGTGGCCCAGAACAGCACTGATCTCTCCGATGCCGTGGGAAACCTCTATGCCTGTTATACGCCACTCATTTCTTACATTGCCAATTTACCAGAGCAACAGCTGGTTGCTTGTGTGGCTACAAATGCTTCACCTGTTTCCCTCACCAAGAAGTCAGAGTTTGGTAATGCCGAGCCCGCTGAGCCTCGGACTGGCAGCCACACGCTTCAACAAATCTTTGAAATCTGCAACTCGCCTGGACTAGTGAAACTCGATCCATGGGACATCGAGCGCTTTCAGACAGCCGCCAAGGGTAAAAAGTTACTTGACATCCACCAACCATTCTGGAGAGACTGGAAATTCTCAGATCCATCACATTTCTTGACTGGCGAAATACTCCACACGTGCCACAAATTTTTCTTTGACCACGCTCTTGATTGGTGCAAGAATCTTGCAAACCCTCATGTGCTCGACACTCACTTCAAGAACCTCCATCGACGAACTGCTGTTCAACACTTTTCCTTGGGCATCAGTCACATAGCCCAGATGACAGGCTGGGATCATCACGATATTGAGAGAGTTATTCTTCCCGTTATTGCAGGTGCTGTTCCAGACCAGTTTATCATCCCCATCCATTCCATTTTATCCTTCATTTACCAGGCTCAGGATCCTGTCCACACCGACTTGTCTCTCGTATCCATGGCACAGGCCCTTCATGATTTCCACGCCACAAAACAAGTTATTCTGGATCTTGGAGCTCATAAGTCAAAGAGTGGACCCATGGACCACTTCAACATTCTGAAACTAGAACTGATGCAAAGTTTTACGCGCCAAACCAAAGTGAATGGCATGCTCATTCAATTCACTGCAGATGTGACAGAACGTCTGCTTATCATGCATTGCAAGAATGTTTTCCAGCAGACGAGTCAAAACCATCTTACCTTTATGGAGCAAGCCGTTGAGATACTGAACTGGGAGGAGACGATGCATCTTTTCGATTTGTACATCATCCTTTGGCAAACGGATAATGCAGCATTTGAAAAGGCGCTGATCATCAAGAATGATGAAGTAATGACAATCGACCCAGCCCTATCACTCTTGCAGCACATCCTGCCAGAGAAAGAGTCTATGTTCCACAGACCTCAACCGTTTTGCAATTATTTCAGCCATGAAGGGGGTCTAATCTCGTCTGAGGGAGCTGTCGCATTTCATGTGACCATATGCCTGGACTATGCAGCATTATCTATTCCTCACATGCAGGCCATCTATGGACTCCCAGACCTTCCCCATGTACTTTCTGAATATATCTACACCGCTTCTGATGGAAACCCAACGTTCAAATGGGGTATTCATGACAATGTTGTTGTGTGGAACAAGTTTCAAATACAACTCCATTCCGCCTTTTGATCATGTTTCATCAACCGAAGTCAACTCGTTCAGGCATTCCCACCATCAAACCAACATCCTCTTGGAAACTGTGACACTGTGCTACTTGGTCAGAGAGAACGGAGCGACATCTGTGGTATCCAGTTCACTGCCATTCATTTTCTCATGCTAATGCACACCTTTCCAAGATGTTGCTCAAGTTCGAGCAGTTTTCACACCCAAGACAAAGAAGGCCCTCCCTCCGTATCTCAATGATGTTTCTTTACTCTATGTTCAGTATTTTCGTATTATGTCATTCCCGTCCCAGAACCATCTAGGCCTCCATCAAGTTCAGCGTATGGATTCGACTGAACGACGTGCTAATGGCATAGTTCCCCTGACTGACATCGTGCTTGCTATTGATCTTGTACCCATATTCAATTCTGTACTACCCAGCATCCCTCAATCAAGTGAAACTTGTATGGAAGGGTATAGTCATTACTATCTCAATAGCTTTGCAGATAAAGAGACATATCATTTTTTACATGCAATGTAGACAGCTAGAAGGATTTGAATGTATGTTTCACCAGGCACGCCCATTGCCCATCGTGTGACTACCACTAGCTACGCCACAGGCCCAGATCAATGATTATCTTTTATCGTATCAAATCCAATACCAAAACAATCACGAGCATCCGATCCACCAATCATTGCCTGAGAATAACAATCCATAAAGCATTCATAATGCACTAAACATCTAGCGTTGCCTGTTTCATTTCAGCTGTTGTGCAGATGTAGTCTAGATCATTCTAGTTCCTTCTATGACGTAGTCATACGTCATCACACGTTGCCTTATGTATAGCCTCTCTTTAGTAGTATATAAGTAGCTCACTCCAGTCATGTATTCCCTACGTTTGGAATAGTTATTCATTCGCCCTTGCAACTCTTGCCCTTCGTGAGAGCCATTGGTGTTGGTCCTAACAGTTACCACATACGGGTGACCAGGTTGTACAGCAAGTTGACCTTGGTGCTGGCATCAGCAATTGGATCGCGGCCTTATCTGGACTTGGCACACTTTGATCGCCAGGAAAAGATGTCAAAGTGATTACATTAGCAAAAGGGACAACTAAGGCACAATCAAGTGGTTTAAGTGATTTTTGCTCCAGCAGTTCAAATTAGAAAAGTGGATCAAGTATGCTAAGAGTAAAAAGTCCATCTGCATTGTAGCAGTGGGTGCACTGCTGCAGGCTCTCGCCCTCATCATTGTCGCTGTGGTGGTGATGGGCACACCATTGCGTTCCCTTGCCCTCACCGCCGTCATTGTCATCATCAGGTCGTCGTCAGTGTTGTGGCGGTGGGTGCACCACTGCAGGCTCTCACCCTCATCGTCGTCGCTGTGGTGATGGGCATGCCACCGCGTTCCCTTGCCCTCGCTGCCACCCGTCGTCAGTGTTGTGGTGGTGGGCGCGCCGTTGCGTGCTCTCGCCTTTGTTGTTGTCGTCAAACAGTGGTGGTGGGCGTGCCCTATCACCCCGTCATTGTCATCAGCACTGTGGTAGTGTGGTGGTGGCATGCCGTTGCGTCGCCGTTGCTATCAATGACATCTTGTGGGGGCATGTCCCTGCCATTATCGTTGCCGTTGTCGAGTGGTGGTGGTGGCATGCCATTACCATTGCCATCATTGTCGAGTGGTGGTGGCACACTGTTGTGTCGCAGCCGTTGTCCTTGCCGTCGACACTGAGTAGTAGCAGTGCCATGGGTGTCGATGACACACGGTCATCATCGTCATTGCTGTGGCGGAGGGCGCGCAGTTGCGCACCCTCACCCTCACCATCGTCGCCCTCGTCATCATCATTGTGTGCAATCGCAGTCATCGTCACTGTGGTGGTGGTAGTTGTGGTCGTACGTCGTTGTCACTAAGGTGGTGGGTACGCCGCTGCGCCCTCGTCATTGTCAACGGTGTGGTGGCGGGTGTGCATTCAGTCGTCATTGTCGTTGTCGAGGTGGTGGGCACGCCATTGCACACCCTTGTTGTTGTCAGCGTTGTGCCTTGTGGTGTTGGTTAAGGGTAACAAATTATGTAAGTAAAAGTTGCACGATAGGGAAAAAAAAGTTGTGCGCAGCAAAAGAAAAAAAGGTTGCGCAATGGTAAAAATAAAGGTTACTGGGCGGAATTTAAAAAAATGATTTATTTGGGGTTTGCAGCACCATATGAGTGTTACAGCTATATATTTTTCATCCTTTACTTAGCGCAAACGGACAATCTTCTTTATCTTATCAAAGGGAAAACCCGACTTAGACACTGTGCTAGACACAGGGGATCTATGGGCCCTTCTAGATCAGTGGGCTTCATCTTCAACTCTTCACTTTCGCCCCACTGATCACAGCACATATTTAAAACATCGTGATCATCACAGACCTTACATCAGTCACCCCATCACTGTGATGTGATCCCTTATCTTTAATTTCCATTGACACCTTCCATTCTACCCACCCGCAGCAGATCAATGGCTGGTTACCTCATGTACTTATTAATCTCCGTTACAGGCTGACTCCTCATGTCAATCATGTTGGGCCTAGGGGATGGACTTATGTAGATATGTATCTAGATCGATACACAACATGTATCCACACATAGAATAGTATATAAAACGAGACTGGACGGAGCTCAGTCTCCAGTCTAGTTCTCTTGTCTCCTGCCTACAAAGCACATTTAAGATAGTGCCTCCTCCTCTCGACATTTAGGATAGTGATTGCCTGCAAAGAACTTGTAGTCGCAACAATGAGTACATTCTATCTAGGTAGCAAATATTTAACAAGTCCATCCACAGGCGACCACATGGTCACTGGCACACCACCACCACCACCACGGTGACGACGACGACAGTGGCTACCGCGGCCACCACCACCACCATGACACTGCGATGGCGTTGATGGCCACAGCAGCGACAACAACAACGACAATGGCCACCATGGCGACCGCTGGTCACCACCACCACCACCACCACTGCAACACTGTGGTGGCATCAGCAGGGACAACAACAGCAGGCCACCATCACCACCGTGACACGACGTCAATGGTGACGACGATGACAACGAGCATGCAGACAGCACAACGGCGCGCCCGCATGGCAACGTCGACGATGATGATGACGACAGACCGGCCACCACCACCACCACCACCACAACGGCGGCAGTGATGATGACAATGATGACGAGCACCCGAGCAATGCAACAACGCACCCGCATGACGACAACAAGAGTGAGGCCAGCGTGGCAGCATGCACCATCGCACCAACGGCGGTGTCAGTGGCCACGACAATGAGTGTGCGAGCAACGCAACGGCATGCTCACACGACAACAACAACAACAGCACTGATGAGCGCACGGGCCACAATGGACAACGATGACAGCAGCAGCGAGGCCAGCATGGCGGTGCGCACTACCGCACCAATGACGGTGTCAGCGGCGATGACGACGAGCGCGCGAGCAACGCAATGTCATGCCCACTCCCCACTTTAATCATACTTTTTTGTACCTATTAAATTGCCCCAGTATGCAACATTATTGGTCTTTTCCCACTTTTCCCACTGAGGTGACATGTTCCAAGTGTGAGAAGTACAATCTAAGTGCTGTACAAGTTGAATTCAAGGGGACGAGTGGCATTGTGCCACTTGCCCAAGCTTGGACTTGGACTCCTTAAAACCACTGAATAAGACGTGAAAGTGCAGTAAAAGGCCGGATAAGGCCGCAACCCAATTGCTGATGTGGATTCATGCTGAAACAGTACTGTGATCAATGAGTACGCCTCAAATAACCCGCACCGCACGACTCAATATCAGACAGTATAACCATGGTCCACCGATATCATCCAAACACCACTTATACCGCTTCCATGTCATCATGCTCCAGATGCTCCGTGAATGTGTATCCAACTGAATGCCAGTCAGAGCCATGCCAGTGGAAAGCGTGAACACTTACAGTCTGTGTCTATCCCCACTGGTGGATTGTAGAAGGGTTGGATCACACCCATGAGATTCTCTGCGGTGCCCAAGTGTTCCATTTGTGCGGGCATGTGGAACCCTGCTTGCTCCCCGGACCAGATCGGACCCAGATCGTTCCAGTATGCATTCCAGTCTGATACAAGTCAACTTTCAGTTCCAGTCAACCAGTGCGTATGCAAAGACTTACCACAATCATCCACTTTATAACGATCGATATTGGTGTCATGGGTGCGTCGAAATTCACGTATACATTCCGGTTCATGACGACGTACCCAATATTCTATCACCAAGTACATGTCGAATGTCCTGCTACGGGACCCGTTGTCGAGCCTGACATGATTGTAGACCTCGTCCATGTAAAGCAAGACCATGGACAGGTTGTTTTCTAGGGTGGCCTCCAACCCCAGCTCGTCGGTAAAACTGAGAACCAGCCTTATGGCTGATTCTCTCCAGAGGAAAGCACGGATGTGTCGTTGATAATAACCCGGGAGTGTGACTTGGTTTCGTTGTCCAGGATTGCCCCCTCGTCCCCAATGTCAATATTTCGGTGTGTATCAAGGAGACATTGAAGTCTGACAGCATTTGGGATGGAGTGTGGGAAGAGCCTGAGTGATGTAGCCATTTTAATGAGTGGATGTAATGAGGGGGGGGGATTCGTGAATGCTTGCGATGAAATGATGATCAAGTCGGAAATCAGATTGTTCCTGGACCCAAAAGGGAACTTGTATAAGGCCATAGGCATACTCGTCACGTGCACCGTACTCATTGCATCTCGTGGATAGCAGTCAGTCACATCTTGTACCCGTACGTCTTGGTCGTCCCAACGCAGCACCGTTGTGCCCGCTCGTCTCAGTGTTTCCCGCCGCGGTCACAGTGAGCTTCCACTTTTTTTGAGCTTCAACCACTCGTCGTGCCTCTTGTCCGCCTACTTCCTTCTCGTGTTTCGTTCGTCCCGGCCTCAAACCCGCCAGGATTTACCCGCTCGCTACGGTCTAATCTCGCTATCTCATAGTCGCATGGTTTTTACCCTTTGGGTTCGCCGGCTCGTGATCTAGCGGAGCAGTCCGGGACGACTAGGGGCCGATCGATCACCGAACTTTCTCCTCCCATAATCTCCCGTAGGCAGACAGCCATTCCTACTCTTACTCCTCCCCGGTCCCACACTTTTCTGTCTCGCACCTCGTCATGCCCCTGATTTCACTCAGTATAAATGCCAAGGTAGCTCATTGACCATGATCTAACCATTCATGTAAGTGATGCGACGACGCAGTTGGATTCGGAGGATGCCAAGAAGGCGTTTGTTGCTGATTTTTCCAAGGTACCTGATTCTGCATACATATGCAGATTCCCTGCGACATATTGACTCATGACGAACTCACAGTTTTGCGCAAAAACGGTCGGCAAAGAAGAAAAGAATCTCAACGTCGAGGTTTCATTCAATCCCTACGTCATGTTCGGGGGCACATTCGAACCTGCATTCATGCTCAAGATCGTTTGTATTATTGACTGAATGTCGTATTCACCAATCACACTGACAACGCACTCACTCGATCAGATAAGCCTCGGAAACGTCAACGCAGCCAATTCTAAAGTCTGGTCCAAGGAGTTCTCGACATACTTTGAGGAGAACTTAGGTGTGTCAAATGATCGAGGTCTCATGTAAGTCATGACGAACCACCATTTACCATGACATTGACGCAAAGATTGGCCGAATTCACACTAGGGTTTTCACGGATCCCGGACCGGCTTTCATCGGGTAAGCATCCACTTGCGATTGGCATCGTGAAATCCGCTCACCAAATCTTTTGTTAGCTCAAAGGGAACCACAATCGAAGTCTTGCGAGCAGCGGTAGCACAGTAAAATGTAGTTTTTTGCATCTACTCAATAAACAGTCATCGATCTGTCAAAGCAATCGTTGGATGCAAGAATGAATGCCGTGGGTACATTGGGTTAAATGTAAGCTGTAGGCTTCTCCTGCCCCCCCCCCCCCTCTATCACTTCAGCAGTACAATCATCTTCAGTGGCCTGGAAAGTGGGGGGCTCGAGCTAGGTCCCAAACCGGTGATATATGCATCACCTTGGTATTGCGGCCGCCAATCAGGAAATTATGAGCGCACCCACGGCCGGTGCCAACTCTTTTGGCATAGTACAAGGTGGCAAACGGTATTCTCCACGCCAGTTGGTCGAATGACGCGGGAAATTTGGCTTTGAAGTGAGGCAAGTCCGAGTCTGCACGGATAAAGATGATGAGGGACTAAGTGATAATACGCCTTAGGTGCATACACAGCTGAAATCATACAGTGATACGAGATACATTCCCCGCCGTGGTGACCAGTTTACACTGAATCGCTGATTAGTACGATCGTCCATTGGCAGGACGAGTCGCTAACTTAGGGTATAATCGTCATAGTGAGGCCCGTCGATTAGGGGCCACTAGACTCCTCTCGCCAGTACCATTCACACCGTTCTGTCCTGCACGTCTCCATGCCATTGATCTCGCTTAGCACAAACGTCAAGGTAGCTCTCTACCCATCTAACACGCACACAGATACTGAATGACGACACAGTTGGGTTCGGAGGACGCCAAGAAGGCGTTCGTTTCCGACTTCTCCAAGGTACCCAACTCAACCTATGTAGACTCCGTGAAACGACATCATTGACTCGTGAGGAACATATAGTTTTGTGTAAAAACCATTGGCAAAGACGAAAATTTCTTCAACGTCGAGGTCTCGTTCAACCCCTATCTCATGTTCGCGGGCACGTTCGAGCCTGCATTCATGCTCAAAATTGTTCATATCATTTACCAAAATTCATCAATCATTCTGATGCCGTGTGCACCCGGATAGATAAACCTCGATGACACCAACGCGGCCAATGCGAGGGCTTGGACCAAGGAGTTCTCAACTTTCATTGACAAAAATTTGGGTGTGCCAAATGATCGAGGCCTCATGTGAGCCGTAATAGACCACTGATGTCGTTGACAAAGTCGGACTGAACCCTTGTTCTAGCGCCTTTGCGGATCCTGGGCCAGCCTTCATCGGGTAGGCATCGATTTGCGACACGGCATCACGAACCTGCATGCATGTAATTCACCAAATCCTTCCTCTAGATTAAAGGGAACCTCAATTGAAGCCTTGCGAGCGGCGAGAGCCCAGTAAAACGTGACTTCAAGTTTCTCCGTCGACCCACCGAAGCAATCACTTACTGTGATATTAGTAGACGGGTGTGTAAAGTTTAAGTGTACGATAATTTAAATGTAATCTATCCATTCTCGAGTCGCCAATGATTCAACCGGATTCAACCAGATTCAGCCATGCATTGCCCTACCACTTCGCTAATACAATCGTCTTCGACGTTCACAAGGACCCAAAGTAGTGGTGTGTGCAGGCGACCAGGCATCTATTTCATTAGCTTTTTCTGGAAATTCAAGATTTCGCGTCGGCGCTCAGTTTTGGAATCACTAAAATAATGCATTATATCTGCGCATTGTACAATGTTCGCGCTCAATACTTAAACTGGGATGATCCAATCGAGAACATCGATGGGTATCTAGTAGTCGCCTAATCGTCCTGCGAGGATGCAACCAATGGGTCGAAGTCAAGGCGGGTGTCGCTATGATGTATCGGGTTCTCTCTGATTCGACAGACTGTTCCCAGCTGCATTCCGCGTTGAAGGAGGTAATTTAAATGTGTCCTGTCGTAATCGATCAGAAAAGAAATACCAATATCTGTTTCAGCAAAGACGTACCCCCTCTGATGTGGACATGCTATTATCAACGATACCCTCATTGTCCTTGGTAGTCAGGTTGATAACTGGCAAACTCCATGGCAGCCGCGACACAGATTGTGACTGGAAGCTACCTCCAGACCGTGAATTCAGCCTAAGATGACCTTAGGACGGTGGAACCGGGAACAGAGGAGATAAATACTCACATCGCCACTGACAGCATAGAAGGATGGTTAGTATTTCCGAGTCACACGCTGGGAGTAAGCTTACATAGTGTATTCGTGTAGAGTTTGCTCTTGCACAGATGAAATGGCATCCTGATACCTGTATCGATGTGGCAACGGGAGAAGTAAGTGATGGACTCACCAGTACAAGTAATTTTTTGCGGAGAGATAGGTCACGAGCAGGCCGACTTGAACTATTGACATCAGGATGGCACGATTGATTGTAAACATAAACAATGCTTTGATTGTTTCTGATTGCCTGTCATGGGGTATTAAAGCACCGCTAGTGTGCTGGCCAAGATGGTGCTCACTTCATGGAACCAAATTGTGGGGGAGTTAACATGTAGCACAGGCAAGCTGACGCGAGAAAGTCCGAGACGAAAGTAGACGATTCCTCGACAATCATAAACGTCTGAGTGACAATGAATTTGTGCTTGTACAACTCTTGACTGGAAGGAGACTTGCCCAAAACAAATCTTGAGAGAAACGGGGAACCGCCCATACACCTAGAAAGGCAGCTCGTACTGAAAGCAGTACGGTTAGTACGTCGCAAAATCAAAGAGATTGCTCACAAGTTCCCACGACTACCAGCGGAGTAAAAGTGAGAATCTTCACCGTCAAGTCTAGCTGAGCTTACCGAAAGCTACAAGAGCAAATAGCAACTATTGAAAAATCAGTTCTACTTGCGCAAGATCACGTTATACGCGTTCACCTACCACAAGGGTCGGTGCAGCCTGCCCAAAAGGCAGGGTTTCGACGGTGTTATTGACTGCAAGAACACCGTTATGGACAAGGAGGCGAATGTACGAGACAAGAGATCTCGCATACCAAGATAGACCCGACTAGCAAAAAAAACTTGGACTCTGCATGTCCGTGAGTGGGCAAAGTTGGCAGCAATACGCGTACGTACATAGCAGTCACGAGCACTGTCAGTTCACTTTCGATAGTCCACGAGCTAATAGTCTGATGCATCAGGGGGCGCCGCAGTGGAAACGTTGATCGCTTACATAGGAACCTTTTCGAAAGCCTCTACAACTCCGAAATTTACAACCTTGAATTAAATGCTGAGTGATATCAAAGCGGGCGTTGTGAAGGAACAAACAAAATAGTAGTAGATGGTCTCCGCCATAAGAACGCTAGTTGCAGGATCAAGAATCCTTGCTGAAGGTCAGATGCCGTGCGACAGGCGGGCTGAAAAAGATGCACGTACAGCAAAGAGATGACCTGCACACAAAATCAGCTGCTAGGTAACATTAAAGACGTGAACGAGACTCACTATTGCTTTCATTGTGCATCGATCCTTGTTATTTCTGGCGAAGTAGAGGTAGCCTTGAACAAGCGAAATCCCAACAAAGCTAGTTATGATGATCAACACAGCAGGTAGAAAACTTGGTACACGACGGTACGCACGACGTAGAGACAACGAAGCCTGGTTGAAGGAACAAAGGGACGCAATAAGCTTGTCGGAAAAGCCATCGATCACCAGCATACTCACCCCAATACATAGCTCCGTAGAATTGCGCCACAGAGACATGGCCCCCACCAACTTGAACATCAATCATGTTACCCTTGACTGAAGGGCCGTCACTACTAGTGTTGATATGTGGCGCTCCCGTTGGAATTCAGCAGCGGGTTCCAGCCTGGCTTGTGTACTTGAAAACGAAGGCAGGCGTATCCAGGGAAGATTGGGCTGGTGTATATTGAGCTTTTCTGAGTTCTCGCACACCCCCAAGCACTCATATTCAGTAACAATAGCACATTGTTACATATGACCAACATGAGGAACCTATTGGTGAAAATAAGCTTCCGGCTGCGACAGTTCACATGCACATGCGGAGCTTATACGCTCACCTGACTCATTAAAAGCTCAACAAGGTAGTCTCGTCACCAGCAAATTGTGTTGTCCCTGGGGACATGTTTGTAGAGCTGGCAAAGACCAGTGTCAGTCAGGATCGCTCGGCTTCGAGATTCTAACAACTGAACAAAAGGTATGACCTGCTACACCCGTTTCCGTCCGCTATGGTACTGGAACCTTTACAGAAAACACAACTAACCTAGGCACAAGGGACACCGGTACCCTGCCATATCCCAGACGTGAGAACGGTCGACCCATTGGTGCCAGCGGCGGGGACGACAGCTTTAGATTCATTGATTAACTCGCAGGACGAAGGATTGAAAACGTATACGTATATGTAACTTGGGATTGGCACGACATCATTATACACCACCTGTTCAGTGTGTGAGCAGCGGGATCACAGATGGGCCGCAGATCACGATCCACGTCACCTCTGCGGACGACCTCATCTGTTTGGGTCGTTCCTCGCTCTAGTTTGCGGAGGCCCCCCAGAGTTCCTCGATGTTTCAAGCTCTCCGAACTATGCATTCCCCGGCTATCGGCCAATCTCACGAGAATGTGGCAAAAGTCAGGTTGAATAACCACCCTTTTTTGCTTGGGCTTGTGAATTCCTACTTACCTCCCACGCCGACATGGATATTGGGTGAGGGAGTCGTAATAAAGTGAGGTGAGGTGTGGGAGAGGTTGGTTCCTCGCTTCGAGAATTGAGCCTGGATCGTTTCCAGTGTTACTACGGATTAGTAAATGGTAAGCCGAAATCGAAAATTACATACAGCGTCAACGGGCATGGGGACTTGCCCCAAGCTAGGAAAGCAGAATGGCGGCCTGTACAGTATTGATCAGGCAGGCCTACTAGACACTGATGCGAAGAAGTTTTGATAGAACTTGAAGTGCAGTTTTCGTTTTGTTACTAGAATGGCTACTGCATGCTGCCGATGGGGACAATTACGATGAGAATGCCTCAGCTCAGCGTAACAAGGAAGGCACCTCTTAACGGATGTGAATCTGTAGAATCACGGAAATCCAGAACGGATGGCGGACTTGCCTCTGAACGCCACTGCTTGCACTTGTTAGGACATGGGACATTGTCGTGGTAAGGTGTCTGATAATGGGGCGAGGCCCTCCTCGATGCATGCAGGCGATGCCTGTTCAAGGTCAGTTTAATTTTGGGGGTAGAAAGTTACATTAGTCCTATAGTGCGAGAATCTGGCCCTCTTTGCTCATGCAGAGGTTATATCTTCCGAAACTGTAAATCCACATGCTCACTGGTGAGCAGTCAATCGCGAACAGTAGCTAAGAGTAACATACCAGCCAACATCGATACATGGTAATGAAACTTCGTCAGATTGCAGGTCAGCCACACCACGAGAGATCATGATGAAGTCGCGGCGCAAGACGGGCAGGGTGAAGATCGACGTTGCCTGTGGAAAGGCATATCGGTGTTGGACATTGAATGCCAACTCTGGGTTGTGCTCTATCTCAAGTTATTGGCGCTTCGGTGACGATGAACGGAAAAGGTACAGGATCTCAGTTGATTGTAAACAACGAAAATAACTTGAATAATCATACACGACCCCAAGCCTTGGCGCATCATTTTCCTTCCTCACTGCGTTCTTGGCTGGACAACCCCACCGATGTTTCCACCAGGTTGTTCATATCGCGGGATTTTGCGACAGTATCGGATTGCTTCACCAATGCAGCAATGGTAGTATCTCCAGTTCCGGAGGCCTGTTGTTTGACTCTGGCCAATAACTGCTTTGTCGCCCAGTCAAAGTAGGCTGACTTGGTCGTCTCCCATGGTCTCTTTCCGGGATCAGCCAAAGGTGACTGGCTTAATGCTGCAATCGACTCTGGTGTGAGAGCTGGAAGAGACGAAACGGTCGAGAACATGTTTTCTAGTTTCCCGGGGATCAGACCAAGCTCGCGTAGCTGGGGGGACTGAAGGAATGACAGCTGATTTTGTTGTTTTTCACTTCGGATGGCCAAGGCTGCGGACGTCCTAGCAGCCCGGGTCAACAAACGCTTCAAGCGCCGTTGCTATTAACGCATAAACTGGTGTAAATCACAGTCGATGGAATTAATATTAGACTTGCCGCATCGACTCTTTTGCGTAGCTCATCAATCTCTGACATGAGCTCCGTTTCCCTCTCTGGTGGATAGGCCAGGTCAAGAGCTTCTTGGTGGGGAACGACAATGGGCAGATCGGCAGGGATGGCGAAGATATTGCGCAAAGACCAGGTTTCGAAGAAGTCGAAGGCGATGTCTGTGTGGTACTCTAGCAGTGTCTGGAACGCGACAAGCCCTTGTTCGACTTCCTGTGTGCTGTCCCAGTCTCCGTTGATTCTCTGTTCACGGTCGGTGGCCCAACGGAATAGGAATTCCTCCAGACCATCGACAGCATTTGTTATGGCTTCGTTGGCGAAGTTGATAATATCGTCGAGGAGAAGTTGAGGAGAAAACTGGAGGATTTCGGGCAGTAGAATGGAAGGCACTGTTGGACCCTGTACACTCATTATGGTGGTTGTTCAACGTCCGTGTGTAATATAGTAGTACACAACGCGTCGCCGGACGTCACTGTGACACTTCAACCAGGATTATCAGTCCTGGTGCAATTTTCTGCCATGGCCAACAACGGTTGGACTGTTGATTCCAACGAAGCGCTCTTGCTCTCCCTGGGTGAGTGACACGTCGATTACTCGCCCGACACGCTAGGAATTCGTCCCGCCACAGTGCGCGCACAAGAAGACAAGCAAACTCTCGCAGATAACGAGTCTTTTGAGGGCTTCCTCCCAACGTTCACGTATCCAGTGAGGGCGCCTCTGAGACTTTCACGAGGAACACAGTCCTCACAGGAATCAAATAGATATACGGGGAGGACGAAAAGATATATGGCTACCAGGATCTTGTCATTGACGTACGGACGTTCTTACCATCCTGAAAATGCGTCTTACCATGACGTTGGACGTAGTTCCGTTTCGCATCTGGGTCATTGGCGCAATTCTTGTCAGTTCGCTATTCAGGAAAACTCCCCGCATCGTCAACAGTGGACGACGTAGAGGGTGTCCTCAGTTCATTTATCCCCCCTGGTACGTACCCCTCCTAAATAATATGTACGTCGGGATATGCACCGGGCATGTAGGTTATGAAACGGAAGAGGAAGCATTTCTTGCTCGCGTCGAGAAAGATGCTACCTCCTTTCAACCAATTGGAAAACGCATACGTTCATATTCGCGTCCCCCACCAAGCACTTCGTCAGAGGCAGACGATGTAGAATATGAAGTGTACCATGTAAGGTCCGAATGTGAAGGAATATGTTTAGGTCAACTGAATGTCATAGGCTACCTTTGAAGATCCCGGCTTCCGAGAGTATCATACAAGGATGCAGATATTTATATTGCTTTATGTCGAAGCCGGGTCGTATATCAACGATGAGGAGGACGGCTGGGAATTCGCGATGCTGTCTGTGATCTGTTCCTTTTCCCATCGTGTTGGACGCCCGTGACCAGTACCTACAGATTCGAAAAACGGAAGCGGAAGGACGGGACCGCGACGTATCATTTTGTGGGTTATTCATCACTGTACAATTTCTACTGTTTCCCAGAAAAAGTGCGGTTGCGGTTGAGGTGAGTTGATACATCTTCCACCTTGTCATACAATCCAACCCTTTCACGAAAAAGTCAATTCGTTATCCTTCCACCCTACCAGAGGCAAGGTCATGGATGTAGGTGGCTGTCCTATCACATACTTTCGTATCCCAACGCCATTGATAGCCGAACTTTACATCGCAATCTATGATTTCGTTCTGTCACGTTCCGACGTGTCCGAACTGACCGTGGAAGACCCAGCCGAAGCCTTTGAAGATTTAAGAGATCGAAATGATCTTCGAATGCTCCTTGCGAACGAACAATTCATGAATGAGGGCTTTGGCACTCGAAGTGCGACAGCTTCCCATGGAGGCGGTCGTGTCCAAAAAGCAAGGTTTCGTCCACGATCCATACCGAAAAGCGGTACGAAGGGCCGAGGAAAGATTGGGCCACCTGTAGACAGAATGTGGTCAGAAAAGTGGCGCAAAGATCTCAAGATCGCCGGTGTAAGATTTCTTTCACTCCTTTATGTACCTCCGACTAACCCTGCTGGTAGCGGCAATTCCAGCGACTCGTGGAAATGCTTATCATGTCGCACCTTGACCCCACGGACGTACAGGGTGCGAAGGCGTTCCGGCTGCAAGTCAAAGAAAGGCTGTATCGTTTCAACTTCGTGAGTGAGACGCCAGTGGTATCATATAACATTCTTAGGAAAGCCTAGGAAATGCTAGCTCAGATGGACAAGGAGGAACGGCTGCAGAGATTAGAGGAGACCTTTCAAAATGTTCAAGAGGATTATACAAGACTGTTGGCCATGGTCAGCATGTAGGTGCGTGTATTTACGTCTGCTCTGAGTGAAAGGATTACTGATACAATAAATAAGATACGACAAGCATAGTGACGGTGATAGATGAAATCTAATACTCCGAGAACGTGTCAGGTCATGAAAAGTGTAAGATACCAACTGTGTTACCAAAACCAGCAATACCCAACGAGTGTGACGCTTGGAATGCCGCCACTCGTGTGAATGGTAGACGAGGATAGTCTTGATCGCCTGGACGAGTAGCTTCCAGTGAAGACGAGGCAGCGGTGTGGCGATCACTTGATAGGGTGGACATTGCAGAGCCCCGCAAAACGGATGTACCGAATTCGTAGGACCAGCACTCCCATCGATCCAGAGCCGTACTCGCTAACCCTCGTGAACGGGCTATCGAGGTTGGATGAGATGTCGCAGTAGGTTTGTTTCCGCCTTGCGGATGCGAACGAGATATACGTCGTATACCTATAGCCCTCCCCCCTATCATATCCCATCCACCCCGCTCGGAAGTCACCTCACCAACTTTGACTACTGTGACATCAGTTCGAACTGACGAACGGTCAAGAGGACCAAGAGTATGTGCCACTTCATACTCACCCACCGGGGCAAGTGTGTCAGGTGGACGGCGCAACGATTCTTTCTCGGATGCCCTCCGCGATAATATCCCGTGTCCAGAAACTGGGAATAAAGAGGTATCCATATCGGATGAGGGTCTCCTGGGAGTTGAGGATACAGAGGCGACGCTACTGCTTCTCGAGCGCCGCCCTGAACTGAGGACGACACCTGTCTGGGGGATGCTGCCGGGGCAAGAGCAATGTCTTGATTGAGAGGGGAAATAAACTCGATAAAAAATAACAACATGGCCAAAGGAAATGGCGACCCCTAAGCTATCAATAGGAAGTTCTCCGCAAAAGTGGCAGATCTCCAAGCGGATAGGCGAAAGTCGTATTTGATCGATTGTTCCGTGCGGCTCGTCTACGACCAAGAGGCATTCAGAAGAGGTAACGTCCCATATCGAGATTACTCCTGCATCCGAAGCAACGCCGATGATGGTTTGGTCATCACCCGCTAATTTAGCTCTGCTAGCATAGACCTTTGCAATGCGGTCAGCCGGATTGCCGGCAGGCAGACTACATCGTTTGTGCACCGTTTCTGGAGTATTCCCGGTTTCCACAATCTCTAGGGAACCGTCATCAAGGGAGAAGGCGACAAGCGGACATCCCGTTGGTAGTAATGATATGATGCTTGCTCGAACAACGACTGAAGATGAAACTGGTTTGATGGGATATAAGGGAGTATGGTGAAAAGAGCTGGATTGTATGACGGTGCCGTTTCCGTAGCATACGAGAATAGTTGGAGTGTCGTGCGATTGTAGACCTGACCCAGTTTTCTGTTTTTGGGCAGTCAAGGATGTGTGCGTCAAGTACAGCTCTGTCACACCCGAGGTGTTATCCGAAAGTATCAATGGTTTGCAGGGCTTGACATCCTTGCCGGAAATAGAGTAAAGGTTGACGGTTCCAGAAGTAGTGCCAAATGCAAGGAAATCACCATTGTCATCTAGCGCGAGGGCGGAAACCGTTTCTGTGGAAGATGGATTGTACGGTCTGACAGCCGTTGGTTCTGCATCTTTGATGCGCCAGAGGCTGACTTCGTTTTGCAGACCCACTGCCGCAATGATGTTTCCACTTTTGCTCGCGGCCAACAGTTCCACATCTGTAGCAAACCCACGTGGCAGCGTAGAGAAACGAACGTTGTCTCGTAGTGTAGTTCCAATTTGGCCTGGTACGACTTTCCCATCATCTCGGTTGCGTTGAGCTTCCAATAGCTCGGCATCCTTCAGTAAGTGGAGTAACAGTGCATAAAGAGGAAGGATCGTCATTGCCATGGGAATCGGAAGAATTTTGAGGAGCCAAAACATGATATCCAACGTGGATGTCAAAGACCGAAGACTTTGTTGAACGCTTTGACTGACTGTGCCGGCCGGTTGGAAAGCAACAATGGTGGGTACCTCTATTCGTAAATGAACTAGAGTATGCTCCTCGGGATTGAGCATTTTCCACAAACGCCAAGAGGGATTTAGAGTCTGATTAAGGGGCTGCCGGATAAACATAGGGAAGGAGGAAGAAAAGGTGGCACTGAGGCCAGTATCATCATATACACTCGGACGGGTGAGGATATAGAGCGTAGCGGTGGTCGCCAGGAGCTGGTAACGTGAGGATCCAAGTCTTGAGGGATTCGAAAGAGGGCTCACCAATAAAAGACTGATGTTTTTGATAGCACGACCCTTGAGTAGGATATCAAGCTGATAGACAAGACGCTGCCGCCAGGAAGCGGGCGTCAACGGAGGAGCTTCATTTTGTGCGTCTGCTACGGCTGGGGCTAAGCTTGAGTTTTGTCTGATGAGTTGATCCAGCTTTGTATGTACTGTCAGGGACTGGGCAGCCGGGACAAGACGAGATTGCTTGCCTCTAATCGCTGGATATCAATTGAAAGGACAGCCAAAAAGAACGTGTGTGCTAGGAACCAATGAGCCACCAGCACTACCACCGCGAACGTGCAGAATTGGCTAATAGCGCCAGTAGAACACCGCGCGATGGTTCCCAGCACGCAGTTGTAGCCTACAACCTTGAGAGTATTGGATAGCCCGGCGCGACTCAGGCCTTCTGCTATTCTCTCTTTTACAGGGAGGGTAACAGACGTCCTCGTGACTGCATCGACCTGCGGGAAGAAAAGGTGAACCAGAGGACTTCAGCAGCAACCCAAATTGATACCAAATTGAACATGTTCTCTGCGCCAACAAATATGATGACGATGGGTAGCAGGCTCCTGTCGTCCCCATGTGAGGACAGAGCTTGAGTAGAGAAGTAGAGTAAGCGTACCAGGGAACCATGGTGATTTTGAAACGCATCAAAGAACAGACGCTCAGGCTGGTGATGGTACTAGCAGCTAATTCAAAAAGGGCGGTGAAAGTTAAGCCGATCCTGGTGTGGACTCCATTCATGCGCTTCATAGACCTCCTGACGTACAAAAAAAATACTCCATATGCAAGATAAACGAACGAAGAAATGGATGAGAAACCTTGCTTTTTAGAAAGTCCGTGGTCATACTAATGGACGTCAAGGACTGTCATCAAGAAGCAGAGCAGATAAACTGACCTCCAGGGCAATAAGCGTTGGTTCGATTGTCTCGGTAAAAGCGTCATTGCCTTGTGTAAGGTTTTTCAGGATATCTAGCCAATTATCGTGACTAGCTTTATCCAAGCAATCGGACTCAGGGAAGATGAATGTGTGCACGAGAAATTCGGCCGAATCAATGTTTCCCGTGCTTCTCTCGAGTGTCCGGCCTGCGAGAACCATCTGGGGTGTGACCAGAATCCCAGTCGCGGAAATGCCATCTTGATTCTTGAGGGTACTCGGAATGTTTACATCCGATTGAAGGTATGCTTCATCGTGATTCCAGAACGCAAGGGGACTGAATACGAGACAATCATTCGTATCTGCTTCAAGACAGGGTACTCCCTGGGATCTGACGCTCTTCAATATCCGCCGTTCAAGTTGCAAGGCAGATACCAATGTTTGTTTGGTCAAAGCACCAGCGTCATCAGCGGTGTTGCTGCGTATCAAGATGCGTTCTACTCGAAGGGTGCGGTCGGAGCCGCAGCGTGCACGGATCAGCTCGTCGTCAAGGACTTGTATGTTGCCTTGGCCGTGCCAAAAGTTCTGGAGGTCCCGGAGGGCGGCGCTACCGAAAGCGACGTAGTCGGCGAGAAATGAGTCGACAACATTTGATGTGGACGCAAGACGCGAATAGGATGGCGTGGAGGAGTAGATGGCTAGAGCAGGGTAGGAGAGAGATGTGATGACCACTGCAGACACAAGAATGAGACGGATTTGGTGGGTCGCGCAATGACTGTGCCTGTGTTAGGAAATACGCGCGGGTTGGGCTAGCACGCACATTCCGAAAGACCGCAGGGCCGTGTCTGCCAGTGTCCGAATACGTCGACAAGCAATGGCGGTGGACGTAAACAAGCCTACAGTTTGTCGTGCCATGCGCAGGACGTGTTTTGGTCAGGTCGCTGGGTGCATGCTATGGTAGCAGTTGCAAACTTAAAATGGTGCTTGCACTCGGACGGTTCCATAAACACCACGATCCGCGCATCACGTGTCAACATGGACGGTCTCGTAAAAACAAGATAAAGTATATCAGTTGATGTAGTATATCATTGTCCCCCTTGTGCCCTCTGTCAACCCCCGAAATCCTACTATCATCTCCCTGAAGCTTGCGAAAGTTGCACCAGGCCCTGGAACCGCGTGCGGTAGCCGTCTGCATACAGGAAGATGACCAGCCCACTGACAAAATCCCTGAACAAACCAGGTCAAAACCGATCCCAGCGAGAGACAGTAAATTCAAACCAGCTTCGCACTAAAGAGCGGATGGGATAGTCGAGAACTTTCGGGATCTTTGTTTGCATGAGCGATGGCCACCTGTCAGTCACGATTGCCTTGGGGTTTGTCAAGGCGCGGAGACCCTCTGGGCCGCCTATGCCAAACGATCAGTACCAATGTCATCCACGCAGATCGTCCATCTTACCAAAACGTCCGTAACCACTTGCTTTCGTTCCCCCAAATGGAAGATCTTGACTGGAAAAAAAATATTCCAACATTAGTTTGTAATGACGACTTGTTAACTTACTTCAACTAAGATTATTTTGTCAGGAACACCGATCGACAACCACTAATTGAGACTCACGTAAAATACCCCAAAGTCATTGATGGAGACCATACCACATTCCAACTCCCGAGCAACCTCCAAGCATAGGTCTTGATGGGGCCCAAAAACGCTCGCTCCAAGTCCGTATTTAGTGCCATTTGCAATGTTGATTGCTTCTTCGATATCGTCATAGCGGATGAGCAATGCAATTGGCGCAAATACTAACATGATTGTTAGCATGGGTATGTCGCTCCAGTTATGAGCTCACGCTCTGTCTGTGCAATCCTTGATTTGGGATCGACATCACCAAGCACCGTCGCCGTGAAGTATGCATTGCCAGCTGAAGAAGGATGGAGATACTTCTTTCCACCAACATCCATTTGAGCACCCGCTTCGTGAGCTTCAAAAATGAGGTTTTCAAATGCATCGAAGCGGTCATTTGTGAGCATGCTTCCACAATCGACTGTGTTGATAAACCCTTCTCTAGATGGTGCTAAAACAGAACCAACGCGCAGCTTCTTGGCTCGCTCCGTCAACGTTTCGTAGAGTTCGTCATACTGTTCCGAGTGGACGATCAAGCGCTCAATACCAATGCAATTCTGACCAGCGTTTTGGCTGACGCAAGTCAGATTTGGTTCAACGTTCATTAGTGGGTTATGATCGGTCGAACTCACAAAATACCACGCATCCAGACACTTGCCCACCTCTGGATGTCCGTGTCAGGGAGAATTATGGCTGGATCTTTGCCACCCAGTTCTAGCGTAACGGGGATAAGGTGTTCTGTTGCGGCCACAGCTACCTGGAGTCCGGTGAGCAACACATCAGCGACGTATTCAAACCTCACTACCTTGCGTCCGATCTCCTCTGAACCAATGAATGTAATGTGTTTGATCAAAGGTGATCTGGTCAGAATCTCTGCCTTGTCAGGCCAGCAACAAACCGTCTAAAGATATACTTAGAAACACTTGATGAACGGACAAATCCACCAACCTGAACGATATCCGCGTCGTGGCCACAGACTTCAAGCGCCTTGTGTATTGCTCCAACAAACCAATCTGTGGACCATACGACGTGCTCCGAACACTTGAGTACAATACCGTTTCCAGCAAAGATAGCCGCAATGATTGGTGACCATGCATTATGCAATGCTGCAGGATATAAGGAGATACATGTCTTGACATGCAGATCCACTCACGGTAATTCCAAGACACGATAGCGCAAACTACACCCTTTGGCTCATAAACAACCTGTGACTTCTTGTAACTCAGCATCAAATTCGAATATCTCGTCTCATTTCGTAAAGCACGCTCTCCGTGGTTGATCAACCATTCAAGTTTCGAGCACGTTGTTATAATTTCGCCTAGGGCAGCATCGACCACTAGAATGAACTTGTTATCTCTCTCTCCAGCATTGATTCAAGAATACTTGGCTTACATGTCTTTCCAGTATCACGGCACGCGACTCTCGCACAGGCTTCTTGGTTTTCGACGAGCCACTTGAGCAGGCTCCGCATCACCCTGCGTCGCTGGGCAAAAGTAGTTTCAGCCCATAAAACCTGCGCCTGCTTCGCCCGCTGTATCTTGGCCTGAATTTCACGTTCGTTGTCTGCTATCACCGTCTTGATGTGTAGCGAGTTAGCGGGGTCGTAACACGTGATATAGTCTCTACCACCCATGAAATGATGAGGGAGAAGGTCGGGCTCTGTGAGATGCGACTTGAGGTTTGCGTTATGAATTCGCAGAGACTCCCATTGTGGGTCTGCAGCCTAAAAAGACATGAGACAACTAGCAACGAACAATGCTATATCACATACTTCGGGCACATTGTGTCTGAAGGGAATTGCACTATTGTGTGCCTTCTGGTAGCGATCGAAGACAAGCCATATACCAAAGGCCGAGAACACTGTCAAGAGGTACAGGACCTCGAGTATACTAGCCCTCGGGTCATTTTCGAGCCATAGATTGAGTGTACGTAGTGGATGGAAGATGGCATAAATAAAAGAAGGCATCACTGCCTATGACACGAAACCGAGTAGTCAGTGGGGACAACGTGAGCTTGAAGTAAACCGTGACGCGTGGACGACCAACAAAATAACGCGGTCACGTGATTTAGACACACTCCAAGTCTCGGGCCGAACCCATATGAGGTTTGAAGGACAATTTTTGCATATATTCATAGACATCAACCTCAGACATAGAGATCATATATTGCTACATAAGAAGGACACCATGCTGGCAAGTCGACTATGGAGGGGTTCAGTCATTTTGTTATCATGATGTGAAAAGCCCTACATGCCGAGAACCTAAAAAGAGTCTCACTTTCATCTAGGATGATCCAAATGGGCTTCCCGTGTGTGACGAGTAAAATTCTTGCGCGCTATTTTCTTTCCTGCCAGTGTTTTGCGACAACCCTCCCAATAACAAGCGACTTGGATATCTCCACTCATCCTCCTAATATTATGAGCATCCTTAAGGTGAACGGAAACACTCTTGCACGAAATAACAGTGTCACAAGACCGAGATGTGCCCTTATTGATCCACTTGCAAGGTGCTGTCACCCCGCAAGAGTGGGTAACCTGTGTCGTGGGTTGATTCTTTATTCTTTCGGTCAGCTAATAGTTGCTAGTAGTAGAATACGAGGTTAATTCACATTGTCACCTTCTTTATCGAAATCACCGTCTTCTTCGATGGCGCATTCCTCTGGTTGGTATGTGATTGCCTACAGAAATCTTAGCCTCCGAATGCACAAGACAGGTAGTGTCTGAAACCTCACAGGGGCAATCACTGCGCTTTGGTTGGATGACCCGTACATGCGATCCTGGTCTAAAGCATGACACAGTTCACTCTTGTATGGCTGAGAAGACATGATTTGAAGTCAATGGAGTGTAAAGGGACGAGAGATAGTGTTACTCATTGCAGACGACAAGTTGCATTTTTAAATCAAAGGGGAAACTCTCCAAAGCTCGAGGGAAGCTCTCCATATCTCCAACCATGGTCATTGGAGAGCGGGACGAGGGCGGAGACACTATGTACAAGCCTGCAGGTAGCTTGGAGAGCAGGATCATGAGGGGTCCAATTCTGATTGAAGGATGGAGGTCGGAATGGTGAGTTGCCGAAGGGATTGACTTCCCCCTCCCAAACGATAGGCCAAGATACTGAGTTTTGTGCGACGTAATCAATGCCATCCTGCCATTGCATTGTCTCCTTGCATTTGCGTGACCAAATGGAGAGATAGATATTTGATGAGAATAGACAATTTAGAAGTCCAAAAACGATCCAACGGAGGGAGATACGGTGTAACGACTGGACAAACAGAAATTTTAAGTTTGGAGCCCTCCGCTTCCAGGGTCGTGGCGATGAGCAACTCACCAGTTATCAGCGGAGGCTCCAAACTCAAAAAATTTCGGGAGTTTCAACTTGCCTTCGCTCATCTTCCGTCGCAGAATGGAGGCTGATACAAAGCGGAAAGGATGAGGGTCCTCAAATGCACAAAATTTTCGTAACCCCCACCCTTTCTGGACGAAGCTCTATGATGGCACACCCGACACATGTAGTTGTTCACAGGCAAGTGTCAAGCATTACGCAATGATTATCTTCTGATTCTTAGCGCCATCAAGGTCGAGGACTAGCTGTTCGTGATTTCAACCACCCGACTACAGATGACGCTTCAGAGTGAGGAAATAGGTTTCAAGCTGCAAGACAATCCTTTCCTTGTGAAAATATGGCCCATCCGAACAAGGGCAAGAGAGGATGGCCTTTTGGCGCTGTTGTCCATCCGTGCATGGGCTGCAAAGGGGGAAGTCATATGAAGAACCTGAAGAAAGGTACATTTCCCTACCATTCGATAATGTGTGTCTTATTGTGCGTGAACTAGAGCACGGAGCTCTCGAGAAGTCTGAGACGTCAAGGAAATTGAAACTGCGTTGTGTCGAATCATGATTCAAGAACACATGAATGTACAGCCAGTACTGGAATTCTTCAGGGTTTCTCCATCACTGGCAGACAGGTATGCGAAGGCCACGCGAGGCGGGACTATCGGTCAGTCCATCCTGTCTACCAAAAGGAACTTGACTTACTGTGCAGCACTGGATAAAGCTCGAATATCCATTGTGGTTGGGTCATCATTAACAACCTGCATACTCCTACATCGTGGATCCGATTGTCAGTGATAGCCACCCCCATCTAAAGCCAACAAGCTCATACGCCACTCACTGGGATGTGGAGTCCAGGCCAAAGTTGACCCCAACGCCACTTCATTTGCAGAAAGATACCGTCGATTAAGTATTAGGTGTGTTAGCGTCATGCTAAAGTAGCGCAATGAATAGTTCGTTGGGACAGAGGCTTCTTGAAATATTGTCCACAAGACAAATAAACAGCCGAAGATCAGATATTACTTGGCTATGCATGACCCGAAGTACTTCAAGTTTGGGCTGACGCTGCTGATTTATGATTGGTCAAACTCGTCAGTGGTCAATGGGCAGGCTACCTGGAACTTGAAGAACTTCCCAGAAGTTGAAACACCGGGATGGATGTACGGTAGTAACGAATAAAGTAATCCAGATCTGGGCTCCGTTGCCTGCGGAAACAACGTCTGTATATGAATTCATTTTTCGAAGCTTCGAATTTTCCTGCGATGCTCGGCATTCTCTCAAAGCCAGCCTGAGTACGGCTAAAAGTGAGCATGTTCTTATTGAAGCTTGAGCTTAAAGGTTTAAATTAACGTTTAACATCGACAGCTGTTTTCAGAACACGAAAATCTCCCTTACTATGATGGTTTGGTCGAGGCAGTGATTCTGAATCGAGCCTGGCAGATTTGCCAAGGCCAGCCTGAGGTTGCGGTCCGCCACCGCGGCCCGGCCCGCCGTCATTTTGGAACGCTCGGATCCTAGTCATGGGCTCACTGCTAGCCAGCATGGAAGGAACGTTGGGACGCCTTCTTACTGGCAGCGCATGCCCAGGCCAGTGGCCAGACTGGTACGCAATAATTCTTTGAGAACTTTCAAGTTGAACTCGTGACCCGTATCGAAATGCAGCAAGATGATGCGTTTGGGCAGGCGCTGTGGTCCATCCATGCATAGACCACAAAGGAGGGGCATATGAAGAACCTGAAAAAAGGTACGTTCCTCTACCTTTGGTCACATGTCTTATCGTACATGAACCAGAGCACGGGGCTCTCAAGAAGTCTGAGACGTTGCGAAAATTGAAGCTGCATTCCGCCAGTCCAGAACATGCAGTCAGCATTGGAGATGTTTAGGATATCCGAAGGCCAGGCAAGGCGGGACAATGAGTCAGTTCATCCTATCTGCCCAAAGAACTCGGCTTACCGCGCAGCACCAAATAAACTTGAATATCCTTTGTAGTTGGATCACTGTTGACAGTCTACACGCTTCCATGTTGTGGACCTGGTCGTCAGTGATCGCTATCCCCGTCTAAAGCCAACAATCTCATATGCGTCACTCACGGGCAGGATGTGGAGTCCAGGCCAAACCTCATTCTGGTGCCACTTCCTCACATTCGCAGAAGGATACCACTGATTAAGTATTAGGTGTGCGAGGGTCATGTTAGCGCAGGGAACTCATCCTGCCTGGCTGTGCATAATTCGAAGCACTTTGGGCTGATACTGGTGAGTTACGACTGGTCAAGCTTGTCAATGGTCAACGGGGTGGACTCTGCCTGAAACTTGAAGAACTTCTTAGACAATGAAACACTTGGATGTATGGTAGTAATGAACAAGGTAATTCAGATCTGGGCTTTGTTGTCTGCGGATACAATATGAATTCATTTCTCGAAGCTTCGAATTTTCCTGCGATGCTCGGCATTGTTTGCCAGTGCGGCAGAAAGTGCCAGTGAGCAGACCCAGAAAGCCTTTGTTGAAGCTTGAGCCTAAAAGTTGATAATTAACATTTTCAGCACGCGAAAAAAGGATCCCTGTAACATGCCATGGCCCGGCTTGATCATCGAGACAGGCCCGATTCCGGCCTGGCAAGACCTGGATTTCTGAGGCTAGGTCACGGACCGTTGCCCTGATCGCACCGGTTCGCACGTCGTTTACTGGTGGGATGTTCGTGGGCCCGACTGGCACTAGTACTGTTAGTCAGCGGGTAAGGAACGCCGGAGCGCCTCCAGTTTCTTGCTGGTGCATGCCGGTGACCATGTTGCGGTGCAAAATTCTGTCTGCTACTATCCTAGTGGAAACCAATTTTCAGGTTTAATAGCAGCAATAACCATCGTACGCTTCCTCACTCGTGATCCATATCAAAACGCAGACTCTGAGGCTTCCACTGCGATTGTCCGACGAATTTGACTGATACCGCAGCCGGAGTTGAAGCTGTCCGGTGGACTCCGTCACGGCGTGCCTCACAAGTCAAGAACACTTGGCAAGTTCTCGAGATGGTTTAGTGCAATCGATTCAAATGTCATTGTTGACATGCTAAGATTTTTCAGGCTTGCTGTAGCAGTGTACAGAACTCCACATGTACTAATGTGTTTCTTTTTCACGTTCTACCGTCAGAATTGAAAGAGCTTACGTGGGGTCGCTGCGTTCTTTTTTTGGGATGATCCCGACTCTTCAGTCACTTCAAACCTTAAGTTGAAGTTGCACATAAAACATGGCAAGATTTTTGCCATGTATTTCGGGACAATGACATCATATCCATGCCGTGGAATGGGTCATGTAATTACAGCACTTGTTACCTGCGGCATCAGCGCCACATAAGCTTGGGTTCGGTCCGAAAATGCGACTTCCATCCACAATATGAGGCTCGCCAGATTAAGGTAGAGACATACGACCTCATTCACATGTTGTCGGCTCTCCAGAAAAGTTTGGCTGTTGGAACGTTCAAGCATTACATGCTGTGTTGGCAGGTAGAAGGCTATTCGGTCGGAAAGCTTGGAAGGCGGGCAGGGCCAGTGCAGATGTACCACTCGGGGACTACTACAACATGTAGTGCCGGTGTGAATAACGGGTGGATGCTGATCCCGCTGTCACTGATGTTCATGATCGTCACCTCTCAGCGAAATATCAGATATCTCGTCACTGAAAATACAGTGCTCTACCTCGACTAATCCAACATCCATGAGTTCCTCGGCGCACTTGGGGCGAAACGAGAGGTTTGTTTGTCATGGAAAGAAGGTGGCCCGCGCGGTGATAATCATGCCTCTTGGAGACCCGACTTCAAAGCCGGTACAGGATGCGAACACGCGGTAATTTGATCGGTTCACAATACCTCTCCACGACGGGGCCATTAAGCCAAGAATGGGTTAGCAAACAGCTCCATTTTTACCAGGAGAGCGGAGGTGGTGGCCAATGGCGTTCGAAGAAACTTTGAATGGCAGCAGGACTGCTTTTGCATGTCAGCAAAAATGGCCAAGTTTGTTGCGATGTTTCTGAATCACCTTCATGCCTGAATCGCATGGAGCGCGGCCTTATACAATGTGCGATGCCTAATCAATTCCCGTTCTAGTGGGAGCATACTATTTTCGGCTCGCCCAATAACCTGGCGGGCGGATGTGACTGCCAGTGCCAGCGGCGTCACTGTTCACAGGGCAGCTTCAAGGATAATTGATAAACCCTCCTGGATTTCCAACGGTCTGACGTTGAATGGTGTCACAAACCAGGAAGCGGATCCTAAGCGCCGTCTCCCAGTATAATCACGTTGAAAACCAAAAAAGGGTCCCGGCGCGTGTTTCTCTGGAGACTTGCGACGATCGAAAACACTTCTGCTCTCAATCAGCTCAGGGGGAACACTATGATATCGAATCCGGGCGGCCCAGCTGATAGCCTGTTCAAGAAAAACTACGCTGTAGGCCGTCACCGCGTCGCCACCAACATAAGGGCTCGGTCAGTATACCATTTGCAAACGCATGTTTTTGGAGTTGTAAATCTAATCATTAAGGATCGTCAGACCTTTGAACGCAACGAATGCGGCCCTTACTTCGTGATGTTGGCTCAGATTGTCTTCGACGGGTACCTGAGCCGGTCTTCGATGACACCTCACAGGAGAGATGATCGAGCATCAGGTATGTTAGTTCATACCAAATGTTGCGAAAGGCTGTCGCTTCAAAGCATCCACTCGGTCTGCATCTACAAAACTCCAAATAAAACCCGAATATCAGCTTTGCGTGTGTGGGTCTGCAGTTGATTCCTACCACCAAAGCTGGCCTCCCTGAAGCCAAACTTGAAAGCATGTGCCCAAATTTGCAAGTCGCCCACTGGACGCGCTGGAATCTGGGATATAGGTTATACAATCGTGTATGTTTTGACATTGTCCTCCCAGCTCAAGCTACTTTGTGCCGTTTGAAATCGTGCTGGAGAAAATGAAGCAGGCACGTACTAGTAGCCGTCGTGACCATCGTCAGGCAGAGTTTGACAACGCGGCGACGATTTAGAGGGCTCACAACCGCCGATCACCACTAGAAGGCCCAGACCATTGTGTGGCTAGAAACGAAGAAGTCAAACGTCTCCACTGTTTGGATCCCGAGCAGAAACTCCGAGCGCCGTTACGGTGAGACTCGAGTCAGGCTCTGCCATGGGCCACTGGCAGTCTTGGCATGTCGACGCCCACACGCCCACTCGCGTCCTCATTTCAACAGCGTCGTCTTTTCGACCTGGTGACGAATCCAGCGCGCCATTCCATCGAGTACTACCCAAACTGTTTGGTCGAATCAAACGTCAAACCAAATATGTGGCTGCCCTCAGTACCCCGGGCCGTTCATACACTCTCGGTGGTCGCGACGACATGGCTATGAGCTTGTTCAAGCTGTTGGCTGCCACGCTTTGATCACACGTGCGTGCTCGTACTCACTCTTCTCCGCGTCCTCCATCTCCCTATCAACGTAAAAGACATCGACTTGACCGTACATGTCTTCAATGCTGCCCTCCCCCCGAGCTATGCAGAACCGCGGACCTGTCGGCGCAAGCTCAGTCGCTCGTATCATACACTTCACACGCGACCACCGTCAAAGTCTTTCTCAACTACCTCGACCGTTGGGAACACGCCGCAACAGGCAAGCTGATCCGAGTCAAGGTTCTGCGGAGTGTCACGAAAGGTTCATGGTCCGACCATTCGACATCTCAACATCATCCTTCGTGATGCTTTACGCCGAGAGAAGCACACAGTTCATGGATGTGGCTGGGATAATAGCTTTGATCGCAGCGATAGCCGTCGTCATTCGTACAATAATCTGTGCGCGCGATCTATCATTCTTGCCCTCTCCCGCAAAGGAGTCAAGAGTGATAAAGCTACCTTTTTCAACGTTGTTTCAGCGCGAGGGCATCGCCGATCCCACTCTTGATACCGCAAAGTCTGTATTTCGTATTATGGTCCACAAGGGCATCCATCCAAATCGTTCCCATTTTACCACTCTCATAGATGGTTTTCATGTGTGTGCTGGAGACAGACGATGGCAGATGGGCTGAACATCACATTGAAGATGGGGGTGAGAGTGTGAAGTGCTCTCTTATCGTTTATTGCTTCGTAGCCTGGCTTGGCATCTTGAATCCACGCAGTTCCGACATTGGGTGCACCATCATGAAGCACATCTGCCTTCCAGTCTTTGAGTTCGGCTCGAAGGAGGTTACGACAGTAGTTGGTAGTGATGTCTGCAGTAAAAGTCGCGACTCTTGGTATTGGTTTGATTGGTACTAAATCGACGCCTGGGTGACAGATAACTGATTGATAGGGGGATGAATATAAAGGTATGTAACGCACCGACGATCACATTGCTGACTGGCGTATACTTGCTTGCAATCTGGAGCCAGCCCTCAAGCGCCGCGCAATGACCAATGCAATAGCGTGCGGACTCAAGAAAGCATATTTCTTGTTAAGCTGGATGAGCTTAAAGGTCAAGCGAGCACGGTAGCCCTACTCTCTTTGAACAGTCAGTTACTACAGAGTGACAGCAAGGACAGTGACCACACATATACACTTATAGTACTAGTCGAGACGACTTTTACCAGTTTTTTTCGGAGCCTTGGCCATGGTCGTATTGAGAAGTTACACGATGTAATCCTGATATACTGTACTATTTATGCGAAGTGAGAGGTCGGCAAATACGAACGAGGAAAGACGTACATGAGGATGCAGGCCAATCATGATAGTGAGATAAGATCGAAAAGGGGTCGGTATCTGCTAGCCTGGCAGGATAACCCGCGAGTAACAAAAATTGACCGTTACAGTCGCCCTCCTAGTCTTCCGAAGAAGACTACACAGCTGAGGCTGGGTCCGTACCGAGGACGAGATCAGCAACCAGCAAGGAAATGACGATCAGCAGAAGGACATGGCCGCAGTGGTAATGGTTCGAAAGGAGGTACGGTTGATTCGCCGTCTCGCAGATTTATCCTGGTAAATTTTCCAGAACGTATAAATAACGAGTGGACAGGACGCCGTGTAGTCGGTAAACTCGATCATCCGTACATTAATTCGGCGATATTCAACTTGGCACGGTGCATTTGTTTCGAGGGTACGCGGTGGACCATAGTGGCAGGTGATCAATGGTTACCATGATCATCATGTCGTATTACTGTACCTGCCAACGTCAACGTCTTTGATCCCGGAAGTAGGTCAACGGGGCCCGGAAGTCGATGCTTACTGTTTCCCGAGGGTACAAGCATTGAAGTTTCAAGATGCCCAAACGGGACGTGATTTGTCAGTTTTGTGGCCTGATAGGTAGTGTGACATGACCGACAGAACTGTCAGTGATTCAATGGGCCCATTCATTGAAGCCACCTTCAAGAACTCGTATTCGAGGCTGAGCGCTGAGCGCCTAGTACCAGTGATCGACAAGCCAGTTGTTCTGTTTTCAGCGATTTATTCCAAATCAATGCCACTGTTTGCAGTGTTCCAGTAGAAGTTTAGGAAGGGTTGTAAATTCTCCAAGAAACTTCTTCTGAGCCCCTTGGAACATACATTAGTGAGATCGCAGGTGTACGTGATGCAGTTAAGCGAACGGGTATAACGGACAACAGAAAGAGGGAACAAGGAAAGATGCTATGGCTTGTGAAGGAATGTCCCGGAAGGGAGAGATGTGAGGATGGGATATCGTGATTTAAAATCGTAACGGGACAGAAGGAAGCAGGGCAAGTCCGGTTGAAAACAAGGGAATGTGTTAAACTTGGTGCACGAGACAAGCTTGCACAAGAAAACACTGTCGAACCAATCCTGGGTTGCGATGAAAGCGAAGGGGTGTCATAGTGCCTCTTTGACACTATTACTACTGACAGAGTCTTTTTTCCGTTTCCCGCCTGACAGGTGAACACTAAGCCTCTTCAAGGACGAAAGACTCGATGACTTGGTATTGCCGTGGGTCTGTTCTTTCTTGGGGCTGGACCGTGTAATAACGGTCGGTGGAGTCTCAGAGACAACAGCTTCTTCTGCATCATCGAGTCTAGTGGAGTCCACGACAGATGGTGGCTGGCCACCAACTAGCCTAACAGTAGAGCCCGCGAGAAGGTCCTCTTGCGTGGGTGGCAATGACGCACTTGGTTCTACGACACTGACCACCGCTTGGGATAGTGGGGCTGGATCCGGTCCAACGGACGAGGAAGAACTAAGAGCGGCCTCCAACGGAGCGGCATCAACGAGCAAGTCGGTGTCTTCCCCGCTTGTCGGAGATGGTTCGGGAGAGGAAACGACACCATGGGAGACTAAGTCGGGCGGCGTTACATTTCGTGCTGATGGCTTGCTTGCAATGACATGGTCATTGGCTGGCCGCCGTACACCACGGCCAGCCTCGAGGTCAACGTCTAGGGAGGAACGATTCGAATCTGGTGGCGAAGGAAGCGGTGCAACATCATTCACACTCGGCAAGATTACAGGTTGAGGGGCCGGTAGTTTGGTGACCGATACAACGGGAACATGCCGAGTATCGGCTTTGATATCCTCAGCAAGCGCAGACGGTTCTTCACTGACTTGCTTTCCAAAGACGGGTATAGGCACGACTGCCGCGGACTCGTCAAGGTTCAGGACACCCAGACCACAAGTGTCAGGGACCTAGGATTTTCAGTAAAGTTAGCCAAAAGAAATCTGCTTTGTAGAATACTGGTGACTACCTTGCCCCTTTCCGGAGGTGACGAAATTTCTCGCAAAAGCCCTGCCTCGTACCATTTTTTGACGCTCTTGTCGGCCCACGCTTCCAGTGGATTCCATCCCTTGTACGCCCCAGACATCCGTAGCCCACCAGGACCACCCTCCCCACCACCGTCCCCTTGCCCCCGTCCATTGCCGTCATAGAAGTAAGCTTCATACCCAAGTTCGTCCTCACTGCCCTCGCCTTCGCTATTCCCTTGTCCGAACACATAGCCCTCCCCACTCTCCAACTCATCCGCGAAATTTGACAACCACCTCGCCCAACCTCCGGGACCGTCGCCGCACCAAAGGACGACCTTCGTGTCAAAGTCTCTGCCAAAGACGATCACCTGTCCGACGCTTCCACTTTCTCCGGGGTTGAGATCTACGCCGATGTAATTGCCAGCCTTATCGACCACGAGGGGTATCCAGCCTCTTTGCGAGTACTCCTTGCGTATCCAGCTGTCTGGTATTGACTGCATGAGGCCACGAAGACGGGGATTCGCACCGGTCATCGGATCTTCGTCGACCTCTCTCCAAAACCGCCACTCCTCTAGGACGTCTTCAAGGGGGAGGAGGGACAGACCAAAGAAGAGACCCTCGGGGCACCCTGCAGACGACTCTGCCTCCTGACCGTCGACGACCGAATATGACTCTCGGACTGCTTGTGGGAGCGCGAAACCAAACTGCATCTCTATGTGTGCCAAATCTTGAGGAAGAATTCCGTAGTTGAGGGTGTCTCCTAGCTCAGGGTATTCCCGGGCAAGCCAGGTTTTTATGCGATTCCAGGTAGTAGTTAATGGGGGATATGGCGGTGGTGGCGTCAGTGTGTCAGTGTAAGGTATATTGTGTAGAGGAAGCAGGGAAGCTGGCCGCGACCGTGAGCTAGCGGTGTGCGATGAGACGAGAGGGAGCCGAGATGGGGTAACTACGCACAATGTCGGGACATAGCCGTATGCACTCACAGGGGACTGCGGGGGGTAGGTATAAGCTGGACTGAGAGGATCCGGGGGCTGGAGGGTATCTGGGTGGACATCCGGAGCAGGCGAGGTGGTTGGGAGGGAAAAGGCTTCGCGGGTGCTCGACATTGCCTGGCCTCGTCGGAGGGATTGCTTTGAGCCCGGTGCGAACAAGCTGACGAGCCAGTTCATCGTTGGATCCAAGCAATGGATGCTTAGCAAACCTGGTCAAGGCGGGCGCAAGTTATTGCTAGTACTAGTACACGCCACTTGAATTTCCGGTAGTCCTGTAACCTGTTGCCAAGAACCTTGCCTCGTCAATTTTCAGCACGCTCCACAACACGGCATCCGCAGCAACTGCGATTTTCACCCTGGAAAAATACGCCTCTCTTTCCGTGGAGGACGGGTCACTACAGTACAATCCTACGGCGACCCTCTTAGATCTGCATCTGCCTCAAGTCCTTCGAAACAATGAAGTCACACCCCGTCTTGGCCCGAATTTCATCCACAGTCACGTAAGGCGCGAATTCGGTCAGATGAAGCTCCCCGTTGTGTCTGTCCACATCGAAGACCGCGAGATCCGTAATGATCTGGCTCACCGCACGAGCGCCCGTAAGAGGAAGCGTGCACTCTTTCAAGATCTTGGGACTACCGTCCTTGGCACAGTGTTCCATCGCGACGATGACCCTCGTCTTGTCCGGGTTCGACACCAAGTCCATCGCACCACCAATACCTGGTGTACCTTGAGCCCCAAAGCTGGCGTTCAAATAAGCACAACTCACCCTTGACAAGCTTTCCTGGGACCATAAAATTTGCAATATCGCCACATCCGGACACTTGCATGGCCTGCTGGAATGTCAGGATACTTTTCTCAGGCAAGGGCATTGGACATACGCCGAGAATGGTAACATCAATGTGGCCACCGCGGATCATGCCAAACGAGTCTGCCGAATCTGTCGAACTTGCCGCTCAAACCAGTGTCTAACTAGCCACAAACATTCCTACTTACCAAAGGCGGATGCGCCAGGCAACAATGTCACTGTTTCCTTTCCAGCGTTGGTAATGTCTCTGCGGGGAGAAGTGGGCAGGTGCTGTAAGGAGCGAACATAGTAGCACCCACGAATCGGCTTTGTCCTTCGACAGTGGGAATGGACCCATACCCAGGATACCGTTCTCACTCTGTAGCCAGATCTTAATGCCAGATTGAAGATACTCAGTGACCAATGTGGGAATTCCAACACCGAGGTTGACGTAGAAGCCGTCCCCTATTTCTTGTGCAGCACGTCGTGCTATCCTGCGACGGGTGCTCTGCTCGATCTTGGGGTTCATCACCCCATTCGCGGACGGGGGAGGAGCAGTCGCCAGGATTTCAAACTGCTTAGGCTCCGTGCATTTGACAACCCGGTCGACAAAGATACCGGGGCAGTGAATCGCGTTCGGCGACAGAGCGCCGATGGGTACAATCTCTTCGGCCTGTATGCAAGTTGAGCCGGCGATAAACCTAACGTTCTGTTCTTTAAATACCTCTACGATGGTGAGTTTCGCGTTTCTCGCCATGACATTGTTGTAATTATTCGCAACATACCTATGGTGAGAACATCAGGTCGGTAGCTGGTAGAACCATCAACCACAAACCCACCTGAACACAAGGTTCCCGGCCTCGTCCGCTTTCCACGCGTGTACAAAAGCAACGTCACCTGCGATCGCTGGTTCCATGACGTATCGTTTCCCATCAAACACTCTAAACTCCTTTTTATTTCCGTGAACCTTAACGCCGTCTTTAAAGCCGCCCACATTGAAGCGAATTGGTATTCCGCCAGTTTCAACAGCTGTGGAAGCCCCAGTAGGGGTGAAGAACGCGGGTATGCCTGCGGCATGCGCTCTCATGCGCTCCACGAGAGTGCCCTGAGGTACAAGTTCCAGCGACATGTTACCATCCAAGTACATCTGTTCTAGGTATTTGTTGCTGCTCAGAGTCAGCAAGCGCGTTACGTGACAAGGGACAAGGGGGACAGGACTGACCCTCCTAGGTATGATATAACCAGCTTGTCCAGTTGCCCTGATCTGAGCATCTTGACTGGCCATCGCCGATCAACACGTCACATCGGCATCGAAAATGCCACCTACCCAAACCACCCTCTCCCGAGCCCGCGTTATTTGAGACGGCGGTGAGCCCTTTCACGTTTTTCCTCTTCGAGAGGGCAGTGATCAAGGTTTCTACAGAGCCACTTGAATTCCGGTCCGATCTCCGGTCCTGACTACTTCACTTGCCTGGGGTACCACACAGTCCAAATCCTAGATAGAGCGCATGGCTCAGTGTTGGGCAAACGTCAGCTACTTGGAGGCCCACCTCCACTCAAAAGGACATCGCCAGATTTGACGTCCTCGACTGCTTCATCAGCTGAATCCCAGACCTTGTGTGTCTTGAGGCTTGAGGTCGCGACGCTGTAATTCCTGACACGAACCCGACACGAAAATACGCGGAGCTCGGCCCTTAAGCCAACTCGAGGCAACGCCAGGGCAATGTTCATGGGACGGAGGATAGAAGGGATCGAGGTTGGGGTATTTTGGAGTCGCCATCCGGCGTCTCCGCACCTTTATACTTTACCGCACAGCTCCGGAAATGCAAGACTCTCAGGCTGAAAACCTATCCGGCCGACGCGGTGAAGAAATAACCACCACGGCTCGGCTTGTAGTTCTCATCTTTCATCCACTCCTCGGCGGGAATTGAAATACTCCGGCATACTGAACCACGTGACAAGTGATTCGTGTGAGTGCGGGGTTAAGCTGAATGATGAAGCAGATACTCAACGATCAGTTACAAAGTACGGAGAACATTGTCGGGAGAGTTCACAGCGGCGATATGCTAACAAAAATACCACCAAGTGAAAACGATATATTATTACAATGGTCTTCGAGATCGTTACGCACAAAAAGATGGGCAATCATAGTCAGCTCAGATCTCGCGAAACGTTGAAATCGCAGCCGGTCTTCGCCCTGACTTCTTCCAAAGAAGCTTCTTCTTGCAGTTCCACCAGCTCCAGCGCGCCGCTCTTTCGGTCCACGTTGAAGACAGCGAGCTCGGTGATAATCTGGCTCACGGTCCGTGCTCCAGTAAGTGGAAGGGTACATTGCTTGAGAATCTTTGGACTGCCGTCCTTCGCACAGTGTTCCATCACTGCGATTACCTTGGTCTTGTCGGGGTTAGAGACAAGGTCCATAGCTCCACCAATGCCTATACACGGAGATACAGTGGGAAATGACGGTGTGTAGAACAAAGCAATTTAAATTTAAATATATACCTTTGACCAGTTTGCCTGGAATCATAAAATTGGCGATGTCACCAGCCTGAGAAACTTGCATGGCCTGTCAAGCAAATGTGCATATAAGCAACAACGAGCAAGTAATGCCAGACCTACACCCAAAATCGCAACATCGATGTGGCCACCGCGAATCATCGCGAAAGACTCGGAGGAGTCTACCCATTGGCGTCAGTCAAAAAGAGCATGCCGTTTGGACATACATACCAAAGATTGATGCACCCGGTACGAGCGTAATAGTTTCCTTTCCAGCGTTAATAAGATCCCTTCATGGCGCGGTCACCGAGATTGTAACAAGCAGATGATAACAACACGCTCACGGGTCAACTTGTTCCTTGGTAGGGTAAGGACCCATTCCAAGGATGCCATTCTCACTTTGTAACCAAACGTGTATACCTTCAGGCAGGTGTTCGGGTACGAGTGTTGGCATTCCAATCCCAAGATTCACATAGAATCCATCCTGGATCTCCTTGGCAGCTCGTTTGGCAATCTTGTGTCTCTGGGCTAAAGCAGCGGCTTTCTCCGCGCTCAACAGTTCGCTCTCCCCGGCGGATTCGCTTGAAGCCAACGTCACAAACTCAATACGCTTGGGCTCAGTGGCGGGAACCACGCGATCTACGTAGATACCGGGGATGTGGATCGTGCTAGGATCCAAGGAGCCGACGGGAACGATCTCGTCAGCCTAGAAACCACATGAATAACAATCATGAACGGAAAGATTTATAACTCACCTCGACGATAGTCAATTTAGCGTTCTTTGCCATAGCGGTGCTAAAGTTATTTTGAGCAAAGCTACAACGAAGACACTTAGGCATTGTCAGTGCGACGCTCAAACCGCTCTCACCGGAACACACAATTCCCGACTTCGTCGACTTTCCAAGCCCTAATGAAAGCGACGTCACCTACGATAGCTGTCTCCATAACATACTTGCGACCATCGAATTCGCGCGTCTCTTTTTTTACGCCCGGTATCTTGACACCTTTAGCAAAGCCACCTTCGTTGTATTTCATGGGTATCGCACCGTCCTCAACCGCAGTGGATGCACCAGTAGGACTGAAGAATGCAGGTATACCAGCAGCGTGGGCACGTATGCGTTCCACGAGACTTCCTTGAGGACAAAGCTCCAACGAAACTTGGCCGTTCAGATACAGAGCTTCAAAGGCCTTGTTCCTACAACGACATGGATATCATTTGAAGTAGAGCCACTGGAGGAAGTGAATGAACTAACCCTCCTGGGTATGATGCAATGATCTTGTCTATCCGCCTGGCGTTGAATAGTTTTCCTGTGGAAAGCTGAGTCTACTACCTGTAGCAGGGAGCTTCGTGCGTACCAAGGCCGCTGTCGCCTGCTCCTGCATTGTTGGAGACGGCGGTGAGGTTGGAAACGTCCTTTCGCTTTACCAAAGCGGCGAGAAGGGTATCTTGGAGACTAGTGAATACAGGTCACGGCCACTGGCACCTGGACCGCACCTGGGACACCAGCAAGTCCGAATCCTGTCAACGTCGAGTCAGTGGTCAAGTTTTCGAGCTGACTTGACAAAAATGGCTGACACTCACCTCCACAAAGCAACACATCGCCAGACTTGACGCCCTTGACTGCTTCGTCGGCCGACGACCATACTTTTGACCGAGGTGTCCGCACGGGTGTGCTGTAGCTTCTAAGAGTCAGCGCAAAGCGTGCTCTGACGACGACTGGCGCCAATGCCGCTTTCTGGACCCGCGTACCCAGCATAATGTGTTGACGAGCCCGAAAGGAACGACGGAATCCAAGGAGGAAACGCGCCGTGTGCTTCAAGTTCTATTCGTAGTAGCTTGGCGAGCACCGGAGCTCATCCGTGCAAGTGAAACGTCGGGATGACAAGATAGCGTGTACAATTACAACCCAAGTAAAGCAAGTTACTGCTATCCGCGTCTCCTCGCTGGCCCTTTTGGCCGAGCAAACGAAGCATTCGATACAACTGGCCGAGTAAAATTGGCACCTTTCCCATCGCTTGTAATACCATTGTCCGTGTTGAGTTCCTCTTTAAGGAAGGCCTCCGTTAGCTCTCTCGGATCAGACGTTTCTATCTTTCTTGGTGCAAGCACGAAACCATGCTCCTCGCCCAAAAGCTCTTTTATCTGTCTGAAGACGACCACAGCACCCGTCGAGTAGACCATGCGGGACTTGATCGGTGATGTTCCTGGGCAAGAATAGATGAACGCTACCCCGGATCAATGTCAGTATCAACCACGCGATATCAAGACAGCCTGCCGACCAATGTCGCGTCCGTTTGGCGAGGCGTCTTGCCAAGCGAATAAACAGTAAGCTGTGGGACCGTGAGCTTTTCTCGTGCCAGGAGCAGTCATCAACGTACAAGGTTCCGAGAGGGGAATATTTACGGCCAGCGCACTGACGTCGTCGATCGGTACACTATTGCTCAACACAATCTGTTCCGACTCGTTTATTTGCTAAAAATCGCATCAGCAGACGGACACCACACGGCTGAACAAAACTGACCAGGATCAAGAGATGACTACCCTCTCCTGCGCGCAGCTCCCCCACAGCCTCTCTGGCTTCCTCAACCCAGGTATAACCGACTTCTTGATTGCCAAGGTGGTTCTGTCTGGCTCTGCTGCCCTCGTAATTGGCACCCGCTTCCCTCTCGGCTGCTCTGACGTCAGCTATCTCCTGCTCTCTTGCACTCAAAGGTTGAGGAGCGGCTTGGTGTCGTCTGTGAGCAGCATACGCATCCGGCGTGGCATCCAACTTGGACGTCGCGAACAAGCTGTCCGTGAACACGGTCGATCCGAGGGCTTTTGTGAGCGCATTGCGAGTCGAGGCGAAGAGCATCTAACCGGGCATCAATTCACTGAGTGATAACGGGATTCAGTCGATCGAGCGTCGCACTCACCTTTTGTCTGACTTTGGCAGCATCGGGCACGTAACTGACTGCCAGCCACTCGGATGGTGGATCGTCTAGTCGTGCGAGTATGTAGCATGGAACGTCGTCTTCCAGATGGTCCTGAAGGAGGGCAAGATCATCGTCGAATGAGCCGGAAACGTCGACCGATCCCACTGGAACGAGGGACTCTGGCGAGTGTGACCATTGGCAAGTGAGGTTCGCGCTTGGCTGATGGATGAAGGACGACCTCGCACCGTTTTGAATGTCGACTTTGATAAATCGGACATTTCTAGTCTCAACAGCAGCGGAAAAGGCTTGCGTGAGCTCTTCGGATACTCCGATGCCAGAGGTCGCTGTCATGATGGCAGTACAGAAGCGTAGTAATACGGTTCACTGCATTGCTGAACCACCGCAGCTTGAATTCGCCAATTATTACAAGAAAATTCTAGAGGGGAGAATCTATGTTGTACATTATCAGAATGTATCATTACACTTCACTATAGATGCAACATATGTAGTCGTGCCAGAGAAAACGTTGAACCAAAAAAAGTGTCCATGTGAAATGCCAATGATCGACGTGGTGGGCAAAACTCTATTGCATTCCCAGAGAGCCCATAAAACTTGAGAGATCCAAACCTTCGTACTCATCCTCTGGGGGGAGTTCTTCAAGGCCGTGCAAGAGATTCTTCTGATTGAAAGGTCCAGCCCTATCTTTCATCTCCCTTGCTTTCTTCTTTGCTGCCGCCGCCGCATCCTCCTCCTCCGACGTCCGTTTGAAGAGATCCAGAACAAGGTCAGTGTCCATAGAGGACAGACCAGCGTTTTGTTGACTGACAACTGAGTTGGCAATGTTGAGCTTGAATCGTTGCAACCTGCGTGGCTAATGAGCCAAGACTGTAACCTCGAAAATGCGACACATACCCCATAATTTTCTCCTCCAGCGTTCCTTTCGTGATAAGTCGATAAACATTGACAACTTTCTTCTGACCAATACGGTGGGCCCGATCCATGGCCTGCAAATCTTTCATCGGATTCCAGTCATGCTCCACAAAAATGACGGTGTCCGCCCCAGTCAAGGTGAGTCCAAGCCCTCCAACGAGTGTAGTCAATAGAAGACAGTCGATACTGGGATCAGAGTTGAACGTCTGGACAATCGCGTGACGCTTGTTCGGGTCTGTCCCACCATCGAGTCGCATATAGGTGACAGAAGGCATGTACTGCTTAAACAGGTCCAGTTCAATGATATCCACCATCTGCTTCATCTGACAGAAGATGAGAGCACGATGCTGAGAGAATGGTCCACTTGAATCCGAAACCATGTCACAGGGCTCGGCTTTGCCTCCTTCGGTAGCCGCAGAGGTACCTCCTATACCGCAGTCGTTCAAAAGTTGACTAAAAAAAGTCAATCAGCAAGCTTCAAAACAACCTCAAGACCGCCTACCGTAGCGCCTGTAGCTTCGGTGCGTGCTGGATATCGCTCAAGTTGTCAGACGTGCAACCGACCTTGGCCAGAGCTGCTACGACCGCATCATTATTGGTCCTCAGAACAAGTGAGGGGTGATTGCAAAGCTTGCGAAGGTATTGTAATGACTGGAAGACGTGTTGCTGCGCGCCATCCTTTTCAGATTTCCTTGTGGTTGATCGGATGGCACCCTCAACCTCTGCCTTCGCCTCCGACTTTGAAAAGTCATCATAGAGAAGTTTCTGAACGTCCGAAAGTTCACAATAGTAGTCTTGAATAATCTTCGGTGGTAGGTCGTTCAACACATCTTCCTTCAAGCGACGGAGAAGGAAGGGCAAAACTTGCTTGTGCAATGCCTCTAGCGCCAAGGCGGCTGAAAAGCAATCCAACTTTAGTCTCAAGAAACTTTACGAATAACGATAGATCTACCAGCTTCGCCCGACTTCGCCTTTCCATCTCGACCAGAAAGAATAGGTTTGCTGAATCGTTCATTGAACGAAGTCTCCGTGCCGAGGAACCCAGGCATCAAGAAATCAAACAAGCTCCACAGCTCTAGTACATTGTTTTGGATCGGCGTTCCCGAAAGGATCAATCGGTGTTGCGCTTGGATAGCCTTGACTGCCTTTGTCAATTTCGTCTTGGCGTTCTTGATGACGTGCCCTTCGTCAAGAATGCAGTAGAGCCAATTGATGTCTTCCAGACTCCCAATGTCATTACGGACGACTTCGTATGAGGTGATCACGACGTCCATCGTGGCCAGCTTGGAAAGTAGCCTTGATCGCTCTTTTGAACTTCCAGTATAAAGGATGGGTCGAAGGTTTTCTGCGTACTTCAAGATCTCATAATACCAGTGTCCAGTGAGTGTCGGCGGGCAGATGATGAGCGACGGCAGGTGAACTGAATCGGGAGACTCTTTCTCCTCGTGTTTCTCGGCACGTTCCGCGTGCTTACTTGCCAATATACATATCGACTGGAGTGTCTTTCCGAGGCCCATGTCTGCGCAACCGTGGTTCGTGAAGCCCGAGTTGGACAAGCAGGAAAAATAACTTGCCATCGCAAAGAATGCCATGTAGTTGATACTTGGCGAGGAAGGCGAGCCAATTGACACCTTCTTGCTGGTACTTGCGTAGTTCTGCATTGATCTTGACAGGCATCGCGTAAGGTTCAACCTTGCTCCCATCCAGCAGTTGAGACAAGAACTGTCTCTCCTCTTGTCGGCGTTTCAGTAAATCCTCTGGGAAACCAGGTGGGTCGGGTAAACCAGCCTGTATGCATCGATCAAGAATGCACGCTTTCCTAATACACATTATTTACCTCCAGTGGAACCATCTTCACTAGCGACGCGAACGTATTTGTCGCCGCAGATCGAATATCGTCGTCCAGATCGCTCATTCTTCCAAGTACAGGGACAATCAGAAATATAACGTAGGGAAGTGCTTTGATGTCAAGCTTCTGCACAATATCTATCACGATTAGTAAGTGTAGGTCAGGCAAAGGATATTGACGATATGCACGCACGATAGATTGCTTCTGTGGCTCCTTGCCTATTCGATAGCACGACGGCATCCCCAATTAACGGAACAATCCGCTCTATCACAAAACGCATCGCTTCTGCAGTCATGACCTCACAAACGGTCGAGAAGCATCGCGCAGCCGTCTGCCGGATGATCGCAAATTTGCTACGAAGAGCGATGGCAATAGCAGGGAACAACTCGGTAAGCCTGGACCATAGTATGGGGTCCAACGTCGGCGAAATAGCCTCGAGAACACTCAGGGAGTCGATGACATCCTGACCATATTGTTTTTCCATAGAGATGTCCGCTTCTTGGGGTGACTCTGCCCAAGCCATGGTGATAAGAACTGGTGCGACCATGGACAATGTTTTGACCGTACCTGTAGTACACGCGCTCAGTAGACCACCAGACATGGACTGCCACATCTTGGGAATAGCTTCAAGGAGGCGCGGTCCAAATTTCGCCGATAGCCGATCAAACGCAAGACCCGCTCCTCTTCTTGATAGTTTCGTCTTCGCAGCTTCGTCTTCTGATTTTGCATGTTCTGCCTTCTCTTGCGCCTCCTTCCCTCCCCTACTGAGGCCGATTTTCGACCATGTCTGTAACGTAAGAATACCTTTAAAGATTGTCCGTGAATATGCAAATGTTGGTGTTTGGTCTATGTCTTGACAGAGGAATGTGCAGAGATTCTTTACAATCTTATCGGGAGGCTGGCTGATGTTGTGCTGCACGCAGAAGTCGATGAAATTGGCGACAGCAACTGCGGAACGTTTCTGAAGGTCTAGGTTCTCCTCGTTCTATGCATCCGTAAGCAACTACCATGGGACGACAATCCCAAATTTACCTTGATGCCATTCATGATCCCCTTCACCACGGGGCTCACCTTGTCCGGCGTGCTTCTAAATGCGACGAACATCGCTGCAAATGCAGCCGAAACACGTGCATCATATTGAGCCTTCACATCGGCATAATGCTCGATACTCTGCACAACCTGACGTCTCTTCTCGGCGATAACTCCTAATTCGCGCTTCTTCGTCCTGCCAAGCCTGTCCTTGAGTTTGGTGTACATCGCGCCCACGGCCTCATGTGCGGTGTTGATGGTGAAACACTCGGACCTGGTACCGGTGATATCGATCTCGTTTCCGAGGTGAGGAATGAGAGAGATAGGGATCTTGCAGTCACTCGAGAAACAATGTAGGAGAGCATAGCACTCTGCATGTATACGGTGAAGAGTAAGTGCCATCTCATGATATGCGATTGGGGGCGATCCTTGGAGGAAAGTTAATGCTCTTGCGCTCAGTTCGCCAGCAAGAGGGAAATTGTCAAGAATTGGGCCGGGCGGCGACATTGCATCGTATGTGTGTGCCCACTCTTCTGCGACAACAGCGGTCAGGAATTTCTGTAGCATACTCGTTGAATCCATATAGTGAAGGAGAATGGGCTGAAATGGTTCCTCGGTAGACTGCAATGTCTAATTTAAGTTCACACGCTGATGGCTACATTATATGTGATGGCATACCTTCGAAGGCCAGCATATGATTAAGTAGGCAAGCGCGGTTGCTGCAGCGATTCGAGCTTGCAATACAAGTTCAGATGAAACGAGAGACAGGTCTTGAATGAGCATGTTCTTGTCGACGTTGTGTCTCTCGGGAACTGTATCTGCTCCATCGTCCACAAAGGTTGGATTGTAAAATGTCGACGTGTCGACAGGAACACCGAGAGGGGTCATCATGACAGCATACCAATCAAGGACCATTTGTTGCTTCACTATGTTATTCATTAAACCAGGCGTGCCCGAGATGACTTCAAGCGCCGTTCGCCAACTCGTGAGTGACATAGATCTTATATCCGGACGTTCCTCAACGACGAGATTCTGAAAAAGAAGGCGCAAGAATGGAGCTGCTATCCAGTCTCGAGGAAGCGATGACACCGTCATGAAAGATGATAGGGTTTTCACAACGGCCAGTCGGACATTCGGGATTGTATGCCGGAAAAACGGGAACAATGTTGGCGCAAGGTCAGTGAGGGGAAGGCTGTCCGATGCGTTAGTTAGGACACTGAAAACAGTTCAGCCACCTACGATAAATTTGAATCGCCGAGGATGTCGATAACTTTGCTGTAGGTGACCAAATTGCCTGGCAAGAATTGAATAGGTTCGAGGAATGATATACAAATAGCACGTACCAAGTAAATCCATGACAACACCAACGCTAGAACTCAAGTCATCCTTCATGTCTCGCAAACAAGCCCACAGTACAGCTAAAACCCTGTCAAGCGTATCTGGTAGTCGCTCGACCATATGGCCCGCTACAGGGAGCAAACAAGATGCAGCTACTGCACGGACGTCATCATCCCGATCGCCAAGCCTGAGAAGAACAGTGAGCGACACGGTACTACACGGAGAGTCGACATACCCTAGGACAGCAGCATCCACGACTCCCGTCAAAACTACTTTACCCATATCACCCAATTCTTCGTCTTCTGTCGTGTCAAACAGATCGCTTCTGACCGCAACTTCATACTTGATTCCTAGGAGACCGGCATGGCGCACCTCCCAGACATGGTTTCGATCATCCTTTTTGCGTGCCTTGGCCTTTGAAGGGAGTGGAAAATCCTGTCTTATCATTTGCAGAAGGATAGAGTGTACATGGCCAACGGAACGAAGGGGCATGTGTAGTAAAAGAGAGGCGAGTGTCTGAGAGACCGTTTCACGCACAGGTGCTACGACCTGTATCGGTTGAGAACGAGGTCAAGAAAACAAACTGGATGACACACTTGGTCGGAAACAAAGTCCCCGAAGCGATCGAGAACGAAAACGCAAAGAAGCTTCGCTGCCAAGTGGTTGCACCACTCTTCATGCGCACGCGCGTTCTCCTTCGATGAAGCACCATCTATAAGAAATAATCAACAGAGAAATAGAAGCATGCTCAAATTGATTTACCCTTCATGCCACCGGATGCGCCTTGTGTTTTGAGCAATTCTCGCAATGCCATCGCTGCTCCATGACGTATCTCCCATGTAGGAGAGAAGAGATCGACTTCAAGAAGGCTAACGATGCCACCCCATACCCATGATCCTTGGGGTACTTCAAGGGCATTGGACTGTTGGGGAACCTTTGGAGAAATAGCACCGCCTTTGGACGGATCGACGACCTTTTCTGATGGGGGAGGTTTAACAGAAGGGCCGGGGCTAACTACGCGTGACTTTGGGGGGTCTTGCGTATCGGCGGACACCAGGCGTGCTCTTAAAGGCAGTGAGTGGAAGGAAAAGTTGAAAGAGATGACCTACTTGTTAGAGGGTCCGGCGGGGGCAGTGTTGTAGCGCGCACCAGAGGCAGAAGGGGGTGGAGGCGGGGCAGCCACGAACGCCGAGCTGCCTAGCTTTCGCTTTCGCTTTAGTCTGTTGCGCTCGCGAGCGGAGAGGCTGCCAACGTCCTCGGATTCGACTGCTGGCGTAGCTGGGGTGATGGGTGAAGGTATGACAGGGGTGCTGGAGTGAGAACGAGCTGGTGGGGAACGTTCCTTTCTGAGGTTAAAGTCGACATCCATGGGAGAGGCGGATGAGGGAGGGTCTTCTCTCTTTACAGGTACATCGGCGTCACTGGTTGGTTCAGGATCGGGCTCGATCGCAAGTTCCTTGTCAATGTCCATGTCATCTGCGGCGCCGACGCTGTCAAGAAAGTCGAGGCCAAGACGGCCCATGGCCTCTTTGCGGGCACGCCTGACCTCTGCGGAGTTGGCGAGGATGCCGGTGGGCTTTGCAAACTCTTTGCCTGAAGAGGCCAAAAGGAGGACACCCTTTTGCATGAGGTCCTCGACGGAGAATGGGGGAAATGGTGGGGGAGTGGAGGGTCGAGATGGTGAGCTGTGATCATCTGACTGGGGATGCCATACAGGCACAATGGAGCATATTTGAGAGAGGGCATTAGAGGCGGCAGATCGTGTTTCATAAGATTTCGAATGTAAAAAAGGCAATATCTGCAAGGGCGTGAGGGAAAAAGAGAAAAAAAGGACAGTGCAACTGACGCGTGCAACGACGGCGAGAAGCTCTGACCAGGCAGCGGTGTCGCGGATGGCAAGGTGGTGTCGGTTCGACTTGAACTCGTCCTCGACGTCGGCGATGAGCGAGCGGGCAGCAAGCTGGGCGAGTTGCTTTGCTGCGGTGTTTCTGACGGCGGGGGACGATCCGGTGTCGAGGAGGAGGAGGAGACGGTCGAGGCTGGGGGGATATGAGGAGTGCACGTGACTGGTGCGAAACGACCCACCGGGAGGTCATGTCTATAAGCGGAAAAGGGGTTGCGCCGAGTGGCGCGGCGGGATTACTTTGGCAGGAAAATGATCGTCTGGGGAACTTTCTCACGCTCTTCTTCGCAGTTGTCCTTTTTATCTTCGCCCCCGTGTGACCCTGAATTTGATTGCGTCACATCTCGGTCACAGTCGACTTCCTGTCACACGGCCATGGAGGGGTCCTTTGTCGACGCGCTCGCCGACTATGCGTCCCGTGTGCTCGCCGACCCGGCGCTCCCGGCAGACTTTTATGCCGCCGTGCGCGCGAATGCCGACCTCGAGCCGTTCATCGGCACGGCACACACGCCCGCCGCCCGCACGGTCTACACCGACGCAGCCATCCTCACGGCCCTCGCCCGCGCATCCAGGCCCGGCCTCGACGCACACGCCGCCAGGGACTGCATTTCCGTGCTCGACCATGCCATCATCATCGCCGGTGCCGGCCGTGACGACGCCCGCCGCGACCATCTGCTGCACGGCATCATCGCCCGACTGCAGTCCGTGATCCCGCCGCATCCCCCGAGCAGCGCCGTCCTGATCGCCGACACAGCACCCCCGCAGCCCCTCGCCGCCGCCACAAACAGCATCCCCACACTCACGGCACTCCCGTCTCTCCTCGGCCCCGGCCACTGGGCCCGTGCGCCGTTTGTTGTGCGCGGGTATGCCCAGGACTGGCCGGCGACACGCCGCTGGCCGTCCCTCGCGTATCTCTTCGCCGTCGCCGGCCCGGGCCGCATCGTCCCCGTCGAAATCGGTGCCGACTACAGGTCCGATGCGTGGTCGCAGAGCCTGATGTGCTGGGAAGACTTTCTTTCCTCCCTTGATCCATATTCCCATCACCAGCCCGTCTATCTCGCCCAGCACGCCCTCTTGGCACAGTTCCCAGCGCTGCGCAACGATCTGTTTCTCCCCGACATCGTCTACGCCGCCCTCGACGCCCCCGACTGCCCCGCCTACCACCCACCCCACGACGTGATCCTCCATGCATGGCTCGGTCCCAAGGGCACCGTGTCACCCGCGCATACGGCAAGTCCACCCTTTTTGTTCCGTTCATCTGCTCATGCTGCCGTAGGACCCGTTTTTCAACTGCTATGGTGAACTCGCGTGCCGCTCAATGATGATGCCGCGGAACTTAATCTCCTTGCTCTAGTACAGGTAGTGGGCCGCAAGTCCGTCTGGCTTGCACCCCCCAGTGTTGCGTCAGTCATCTATCCTTATCCAGGTGCCAGCGCGAGCCATACTGCCAAGTCGCTTATGAGCAATACGTCTCAAGTCGACGTCTTTGACACAGCGGTCTCCCAACCGGCGTTCCCTCTGTTTTGGAACACGGTGCCTGACCAGGCGTGCTCTGTGACGCTGGGCCCAGGCGACCTCTTGTTCTTCCCCCCGGGGTGGTGGCACGCCATGCGGAGCGAGGACGTGAGCTTCTCCGTGTCAATGTGGTTTTAGATGAAATCCAGCAGGTTAGCGGGCGTATCACCGTCGATATGAATTGTATTCGTAGTAGCACTAGTCATGTATAGCATTTTCAAGCACCGGTCATAACCGAGTCGAGCTGGGAAACATACTAATTACCAGCCGTTCAACTTTGATCGACAGCCCTCTCATCCTCTTCCCCCATGTCCACGCTGGACACTGACCGTGTCCTCCCGCGCACATCTCCGTTCCCCTCCCACTCTCCTTCCGCGTCTTTGTCTGACCAGCACATCGCCGACGCACTCGCCAACTCGCCTGACAATGGCGCGACACTCGACTTCACCCACAAAAACCTCACCGACGTCGGAGAGGACGGCGCCGAGCGTCTGGCCACCGCTGGCAGGGGCGAATTCTCCGGCGACGACATCCCAATCACCAGGTCTGTCCTTCTTGCCACCCCCGCCTTGTCCATTCATCCCTCCCTTAGAATTGCACTCGGCTACAATCGTCTTGCAACCCTTCCGACCGCGTTTGCACTCCTGTCTCGCCTACGTTATCTCAACCTCAAGAACAATAGCTTTTCTGTTTTTCCGGATGTCGTATGTCCTCGTCCCTTTCACCTTGCGTCCCTTGATGCCTAACGCGACCACAGTTGACCGTAATACCCTCTTTAGAAATCCTAGACATGAGCAGGAACAAGATCAAACGACTGCCGGCTCAGCCAGGCTCTCTCTCAATGCTTCGAGTGCGTTGCTCGATCAACTGTGTCGTCCGGATCCAAAACTATGTTCTATTTTCAGGTCTTGTGCATTTCACGCAACAGGATCACCCGCTTGCCTGGTTACCTGGCTGATTTTGGCAGTTTGGATGTATTGAAAGTAGATCACAACCCCATTGAATGGCCACCGAAATCCACCGTCGAAATGAGCGCCTCCCCGGACGATCCACAAGCTACAAAGGACTGGATCCTTGCTTTGCAAATGTGGATACGCGAAAACACCCAACCGCGTCCGGACGTCAAACCCAAACCCAGCGTCGAATCATTCACGAGTGAACGTGCTCTCAACAACTCAATGTGAGTCTGGTTCAGTCGCGTTCAACGTGAATCTTATACCTTTTAGCGAGGAAAGTTTGCAGTCCTGGACAGCTCTAGGAGAGGAAGGTTCTTCGGGCGGGCCCACACCACATGCTCGAACCTTTTCTGTTGATGGCCATTTCCCCTTGCCTCCTATTCCACTACCTTCCAAGTCAGCTATTGCTCCGCGTTTCGAACGACCACCGCCTCTTAGGCTGGGCTCATTACCACCCTATGATCCGCCGCTCCGCTCATCATCACCTGACAGCTATTTGCCGACCCCCGAAGAGTCCGTGTCGTCAACCGATGACGATCATACTGCCATACCTCGTGTTTCCCAGCATCAAGGAAATGGTTCGTCTGCGCGTGCAAGTCGTGATCGTCGTCCTGCATTGTTCGGAAAGAAGAGCATCCCAGACCTGCGCACCCCACCTCGACTCGCTGAACGGGCGCACAATGCACACTCACTTGACCCTGCTATTCCACCCCTACCATCCACACACGCAAACGGAACACCACACGACGATTCCACCACGCCCTCTCCTCTAACGCAACGGCAAGATTCTTCCTCTTCATCTTGCGAGGGATCTTCACAACAACAACTGAAGGCTCCGAAGCAATGCACGACAACCCCTCCATCCTCAGCATCACCCACGTCTGCCGAACGTTCGCATCCTGTCCCCGATATCGAACGCCATGCCTATTTCAAGCGTCTCTCCGCTTTACCTGTCAACGCGATTGGCAATAATCTCCCCCCACCCTTGCATTCCCTTGTTGAATGTGCACGCTCGCTCTACTTCTCCGTCTCTCAAGTGTACCAAGCACTTTCTCATTACATCACATATACAATCGACCAGAAGCTCTCCTCGGTTCTTCGGAAGGTCACTGACCCGGCATATACTTATATGACGCAGCTTAATGGTGCACTTGAGCGATTTGATGCTGTTGCTAAGAAGACGACACCTCCCTCGCTGTTGTGCAGGGCTTTGTTAGAGAGTAGTAGGGACTCGGCCGCTGTGTTTGGAAAGGCAATTGCAATGCTCACATTGCAACTCAAGATCTTGGCATCAAGAGATGACGACCGATATATGCGCTCGCTTGTGCTCATCTTTTACGGAGCAGCTGCAGAGATATCACACGCGTGGCGAAGTATGATCCCTCACGTCGAAGCCATTAAACCTTATTTGTCAGATCCTCGCCGAATCGCTGGCTGCAAAACCAAAGCTCATGCCATGGTACCCTCAACCCCGAATATCGATCACGCGTCATCTCCTGTAGGACCGTCGCAACTGTTGGGGTTCCAGCACCACCTTCCAATCGCAAGATCACGCCCCACACCTACTACTTTGGCAAGAGTTCGTACTACTCGACGTCACGCTGGATCATTCAGTTCGAAGGACGTGGAGATCGGGAGATCGCTGCCATCTTATGACCTGCCTCTACCCTCGGCCTTCCCGACTAGTATATCTCTGACAACTCGGCCTTCTGGGCAAAGAGCTCCACCTGCGCCTCCATCTGCATCTGCCTCGTCTCCCGTACCCTCGTCCGTGGTAGGTGGAACGACCCATAGTATCCCACCTTCAATATCGACATCGCAGCCTCCCCGCCCGACAGCTGCACATCGAAGCGGATATCACTCTCGGCAAGCGTCACAAGCTTCGTTAACAGCATCATCCGCATCTTCATCGCCTCAGGTTCCTGCACAGAAACCGACGCTCGAGATTCCATTGTCAAGAACACTGGTTGACAATGACGCGTTAGACTCGATGGAGACTGCAGTGGACTCGGCGCCAGCTATATGGGAACTCATGGAAGATATGGTAGAGAGCATGTCGGAGACACCAGGTCCAAGTGGAGATTTCCGTGATTCGATTGACAAAGCCAAGATGGTCACAGAACGTTTGCGGGTAAATATCGTCGCTGTGCGTGCGGGGGATCCAACTGCTGATAGGATAGCACTACGGGACAACGCGCACCTCTTTGTGAAGGTGAGTTGACTTTGTTCCAACACTACCCAGGCTAACATCCCGCCTTTCTCTGCGCTAGATTGTCGTCAAATTGTCAAACTTTATCAAGACTTATGGTTCCTCGCACGCAGTCTTCCCAGATCTTCGTTCCAAGATGGTAGCTCTCACTAATTCGACACAGGAATTCGTCATGCTTCTACATGTATCATCGTTTTCACCAAGTACCCCTCTTCCATACTCGCCGATGACCTCTGCGCCGGTGCACTCTACAAATGGTCCTATTAATTTCCGCGGGCCCGACGGGAAACTCGGCACAAGCCTCTCGCGTAGTACGAGCACTCGTCATCCCAAGGCTCTGAAGTTGGTTACGCCTTGCTCAATAAACCTCCCACGTAGCGCGCTCCCGGTCCAGTCTCAGTTCAACATCACAGTGCCACTGCGACACGCCGCTCCGAGTATCGGTCTCATTGGCTATCATAGTGGAGATATCCTTAAAGGAGACACTATTGTGGATGAAGGCTGAGCCTCTCCATGGACGGTCAGTGCTTTTTAGTCGTCTCTTTTATTTCCGATTTTCACTTGTTTCTTATGCGTCTGGGTCTGTTGAGCGCCAGAGCAGTATCATTTTTTTCTGTTCGTGGCTTTTTGGTCGTTGATGTTAAGAATATCCCCGAACCCTCATCATGTTTACGAATCCAACCCCCTTGCATTTTAACACGCCCTATATTTAGCCTTAAACACGCCCCATCACTACATTATCCAGTCCTGCATTGTAAATTCAATCTAGTACCTGCCGTGCTCGCGCTCGCTCTTACCCTTATCCTTTTATCTCCTTTTTGTCACCATCACCTTGGCATATAGGCACCCTGGATTTTCTCGTGACAAGAATTATTGCAAGTGGACCCACCAAGTGGCATTTGCTTCTTCTACTTAGGAAACTCGTTGTAATTTCTGGAAGACGTCAATGAAGCTGTCTGCGCGCTATCGACCAGATGCCCGACGCTGCCGCATCAATCGTCAGCAAGTATGACCGTGACACTGCTCCCGGTACCAGGTATCGCCCACGCTTTGCGCAGCGCTGGCATCGGAAATTAACGGCAATCAACAATCGATACCTACGCGTATTTCAGTACAATCTCGAGGGACTGCCGTGCCAAGTTGTTGTAGAATTGTACATTGTCCCTACTGCCACGTCCACTGGATCTCAGGCTCTCGGACGCCAGCGTTTGTGGCTTGTGCTAGACGCCGACGTCGCAGACTACAACACGATCATGAATCATGATGGGGCCACCACCGTCTCGAGGCACGGGATACCTGCTGTGAATTTTTGCTATCAAGTACTAGTACTATGAACTCCGATCTCCCTGGATCATCCACCAAATTATTACTCGCCCAATCAAGGTTGCGAGCGCTCCAATCTTGGATCGTATGTTTGTGACTAGTACGAGTTAGGTCTTCATTCTTGGAACAATGAGCTCGGTACTAGTTCGTACTATGCATCATTATTAGCACTGTTTTTGAATACCGGGTCCGGTCACTTGATGTCGAACGGTCGCCGGTTGTTGCGACGTCGCGTTTCCAGAGAGCGCACTGTTCATGGCTGGATGGTGTAGACAAAACTACCCTAGGGTACGGGGTGAGATGTTGGTTAAAAAAGTAGAGTCATTAACTAGCAGTTATATAGAGCTTCAATGGGAAGTCACTGGTGAGGATTCGTCGTCACGGTTGCATACCCAGATGAGAATCTTCAGTCCGGAGTTAACCAACTTGGAGAGAACGTTCTGGAAAGGAGTCTGTGACCTGGAGTACTGTGGATACCGAACCATCAGTTCAAACATCTATAGCAACTCTCGACCCAGACGACTCGGACACACGTCACCAGTTGTCATCATTAGATCAAACACTGGGTCAGAGCACTCTGTAAAGCTGAAAAGCTCAACACCAGTCTTTTTCGTGACCTCTGGGATGGCCAAGTAATCCACGCAGCATTTAGGGAAGACGGGCTGGCGAAGATCATGCGTGTTTCAATCCCCGTATGCAAGTATGAGGACGGTTTGGGCCTGTTAGATCGGAAGAGAAGCCGGTAAAGTGGACTAGATGTGGAAATGTACACATTGGCAGTAGTCAAACGTGCAAGACAAACCCTGTTCGATTCGGGACTGGGCATATTTTCGAAAACATAGCACCGGTTAGCTAGTGTGATGCATCCATCGAGGTTGTAGAGCGCGTAGTATACATACCTCAATACATCATCCGGTTGATGCTGGCCGTGTCTTGGCGCATTGCTTGTGAAGCGAACGAGGCCAAATTTGAGCATTGGGTGTGAGGCCGTAGAAAGTACCTCCAATATTGAACCGCAATGTCTTCAGGTTCATATTGAGCAGAGGAGATAGCCAGTAAGCCGGTGCCAGTAGAATCGACGATCGCACATGTCAGGGGTGTGTATTGCTGGAATGCATCTATGTGGACTAGATAGCTGGTTAGAATTCGGCCACCCTACTGACAATGCCCCACTCGCCAGAAGAGATCAGGATGAGAACTGTCGACAATACAAGCAGTTGATGCCAGAATACTAGTATTATCATACAAAATTAACTTGTTGATCCCCCAGTAGTGGGCTGCAGGATCAGCAATCATGAGTGGAACGTAGGTCACTGAGCTTGTCATCATCAAGCTATCATAGCCACCAAACGTGATCGTCCCGTCATTGTTGGACTTGGAAGTTGTGGGAAAGAAAACTGCCAACACTTCCTGCCACGTCTTTTTCCGAGCGAAAAGGTTATCTGAAATGGTCGGAGCCTCAGAAATGTTATTGACGGTGTTCTAGGTCAAGTCAACAGTACCGAGGCCAAGAATACCTGTCGACTCCATTGAAACCTGTGGACCAGCTTGCAATGCCAATAGATTGCTGGCCAATGGCCAGGCGTAACATTGTCGAGCCACTCCTCTCCGTAGAACATTCCAGAACCATAGGATACAAACTACAAATGTGATGAGATCAACTTTACTTCGAAAGGATGAGACATACGGCTGAACGGTTAGTATTCATCCCTAGTAGCCATGTGTTAGAACAACCAGAAGAGTGTCTAGAACAATCCTCCATTATAGCCACCATAAGACACAAGCAACTGATAGCGTACAATATGTGGAAGGGGTTCCAACCCCGACTTGAGCTGTGAAATAAAATATAGCATTCGAAGTACTGACCTGGTCTAAACCAGCACGTTCGCTACGAAGCGTGGCCTGTTTCAGGGCTTGAATGCAAGCGCAACCTCTCTCAACAACGTTGCTGACGCCAACCGTATTGACCTTGGTAGAGATCGTGAGGCCAGCTTTTCCGTATTGCGGCCGAGAGGGCTAACATAGACGGCATCCAAGGAAAGCAACGAGAACAGAGACAGAATCACTTTGGGGGAACTTGAACACATCTGATGAAGAAGAGCCACCTTCGCCTGGCGCATCTTTTAAGGGTTCACGAAGGTTGCAAGTCGGAGCACAAAACATACTGGCAGAAGGGTGATACACATGGTACCCGTTACCTGGACGCTGGCAATTCGAGTAAGTATTAGAATTCTATACTAACCAATAGTTACTTGAGTGTCCACGTTGTCATCATCAGTTAACGACGGATTGCACTGGCATGCATGACAGTTCCCAGTACCTAACAACTATTTACTACTGTGGTCAAGCTATCACGCGACCTTAGCCTCAGTTCAACAGTCTTTTCTCAAATCCATCTCCACTAATAACTTGAGATGTTACAGCCAGTGTCACATAAACGAAAACGCAGTCTGCAAGATTTCCCCATTGATGTTTCAATGATGAGAAGGCTTAAAAGCTGCCTTGCATCTCTCAGGGAGGAGTTGGATGGCCTACAAGAAACAGAACTCGAGTTGTCGACGATTGAGAATCATGTTGATACGTTGGAAGCAATCATTAATGAAGAAAAGCTTCCGGTGAGCACACTACATTATCCGTTTCTGAGTCCTCAATATGGTTTCCTCCTATTTTGTAGTTCTCGAACTTGGAAGAGAAACAGTTGACAGACTTGGGCATAAAGAGAGGGCTGTTGGACTTTGCCTCAGATGTGGTGGAAACATTGATCAAGAGATGGGGTGTGACAGAGCACGCCGAAAGTCTGAAGACACAGCTCCTGGAGCTTTACGAACTGGTGAATTTGGATGTAAGATTAACCGTCCTACTTTTTTGCCCTATCCTAAATCTCTCATACAGTGCGAGGCTGGGACACGCATGCTTCTCGATGCTGTGCTGTTGACTCTGGGGAGGACCGCCAGTGATGAAAATGAAGGATTGCATGTTGCGATATTCCCACAAATGACAATCACGTCCAGCAAATCAAAGAATGGATTCCTGTTGGAGTACAATGGCTATAAGGCATATCTGTCAGGAATTGTCGACTATACTGTGGTCCTGTACAGAGATGTAATGGGAGCCAAAAGTCAGTCACCCATTTTGACGAAGACTTTGAATTTTCATATTTATTTACTAGCTCGGCTACTTATGGACAGGAATCAGGATGACATCTTCACATTTGCATTAGGTAGCCTTTTCCTATTTGAAGCAAAACGCCAGCGCGGGATCATATCGCATATTCCTGAGGCCGTTGGTCAAATGGTTGCATTGGCAAAGGAAAAACAGTCCGTTTCATTATTCTTTCCACCCATTTTTATTGAGGAATTTCTAGACAAGAGAAAGGACGATTTTGTCTTTCCAATGGCAAGACATGGATATTCTTTGTCATAGAAAGCAGGGATCTGGGATGGATCTATTATGAATCGCCTCCGATAACCTTTGACAAAGACCGCCTTGCTACTGATAAAGGGTTCGAAAACATTTGCAAAATTCTGGTTCTCGTCCGTGAATGGGTAAGTTTGTTGTTAGTTACAAGTTTCCCCATTGTCACGAGTTCCAGTTATCTCCCTCAGAAGCTGGACTATGTGTGTTAAGAGATCTCTAGTCCGAACTCGGTCTCCACGATTATCACCCGACTACTATTTCGTTTTCCCGCACAGTTTCTTTTGTGAGCAATAAATTTTATCACATCGACAGGCAGCAATCAGTAAAAGATGTTCATTCTAGTATGTAGTCGTCAGCGGCATAGAATAAAATTTCGTCTTTGTGCGAGTGGCTATGACGAGGTGCCGCCTTCTCTCTTGTAATAATAATAGTAATATCCATTCGTACCCTTCTTGAGTGTACACTGGCACCTATCCTCAAACAAGGTGTAAACATTCGTGAATTTTGAAAAAGTAAGGTCAGTCAGTCAAACGGGCGCAGACGAAGCTCGAGCCCCTTGTAGCTCTGTATCGCCGACACAGCCAACGCCGTCGTCAAACCCGTATTCCCGATCAACGTGCCCGTCGTGCCGTACTTGTATATCCATCCCAACGGCCACGAGCCATCCGCTTCCTGCATCCGCGCGAGCCGCTCATAGTCTCGGCTGTCCTGCAGACCGACTACGGCAGCGGCATGGACGCGCATCGCGAGTGCGAGCGCGTCCCCTTCGGAGCCAAAGTGCTCTGCGACCCGTCTGGCAAACAATGGGTCGAGTCGCTGGCGAGCGTAGGGGGACACTGATAGGAGGCGGGAGAGGAAGTAGAGGAAAGTATCGGGTCCGTGGTAGTAGTACGTCCCGTTTGTGTACGCCCGGTTTTTCAAGACCTCATATACCCAGTCAAAGGTCTCCCTTAGCTCGCCGCCGCGACCGTTGGAGTAGAAAAAGGTGAGCACATTGACACAGACAATAGGATCTGGTATATTACAGCAATGTGAGCGTACGGTGCATGGTATATTTTTAGGGACACTGACCGATCCGGGGACGCGTGACGTCAAAGTACGTCTGGATAATCCCGTCTTTATTTTTGAGTGTCAAAATCTCGTTCATGATGTCGTTCTTCACTTCTGGAGAAAGATGGTCTGATACCGTACATGCAATGGACGTTGTATCGAGATCACAGGGGAAAGAAGCTGTAGTCAGAACGCCTCCTGCTAACGCAAACCGTAAGCGATCATTTTTCTGCGACCCAAGTAATGAGGACACACATTTAAAGAAATTGCTTAGACGTGGGTATTTAATATAGTCAACAAGGCTCGGATCTCTCGTGGCCTCGAGGATGAGCAGCTGGCCGAAATTCTCTTCCAGAATGACGCCCGAGTTTGTGACGGATTTCATCCGTTTGGCGTGGTCGCACAAGTATTGCGTGCCGTCAGCTATCGGATTCCGCACAAGTGTCCTCAGCACGTGGGCGACTTCGTCAAACGACGTAAAGACGATGCCCTTGAGCCCAAGGGATCGCGCGGATACGACGTTCTCCAACTTGTCGTCTACAAAAGCAGTGCGATGCGGGTCGATGCCAGTGGACTGGAGAACATGACGAAAGTAGCCCAGGTTCGGCTTCCGCTCGCGCGCCGTGGCAGATGTGAAGACGCCCTCAAAGAGCGCCCAGTCCTCAGGGCGACCTTTGTGACGAAGAACCTCCCAGTCCGGTGCAGAGATATTGGACATGGCGAACAGCTGGATGTCACTGTTCCGTTTGAGCTCGTGTAGGAGGGTAACCATAGAATGGTCGCTCTGAAGAGAGTCTCTGGCCGCACAGAACGTGGCGCCCACTTCGGAAGCATCTACGGAGAATTCGTCGGCAACGAGGCAATAAGTGTCCTCTTCGCCGAGATTGCCCTTCTCGTACTCAAACCAAGTAGCAGACCGCAAAATGTTGTGAAGAGTTTTGGCAGAGATGGAAGTGCCTGTGTTGGCTGACCAGGTAAATAAGACGTCACCGAGGTCAAATATCACGTTGTCGATCTGGCGATCATCCGCAGTAACCGGAAGGGATTTTGCATCCAAAGGAGGGGGAGTACTGAGAGGAGACACAGATGCGGACGAGAAAGCAGAAAAGATAGGTGACTCTGGGGGAGAACTTTCCGCTGAGGAAGTCATGATTCTTGTGGATGGTTTAGTGAGAGAACTGAACCTACTTATATAGGATGATGATCGTGTACGCCATGACGTCGCCTTTGAGTGTGATCACCGACTTCCGACCAGGGCAGCGTTGCCAGTGCGACAGTTCTATCCACAAGTGGTTACCGCGTCCGCAACACTGACGGGCGTTAAGACCTTATTCCGATGGGGCACTGACATGGCATAAACATCCTATCCCGACGCATCCACCGCTGAGTACTAAGCGATCACGCCAGCGACACGGAACAATGAGGGCATGTGGGACACATGGTTGTTCCAAGAGTCAACCATGATCACCTTTCCCTGTCGGCTATCCTTGTTACACCCCAAGCCATCCCTGTATAGAATATAGGTTACTCACTGTATACCCCATGTGTCCGATATCGGCCGCAACACACGAATGTGGGGTAAACTCTTGTGGAAAGGGAAAATTTAACTTCGAAGTCCACGATCACTGCGGACCGCGGACAAATGAAACCCGGGAAGCCCATTGGCGCCATCGTTGCAGCTTGTAAAAGCGTGACTGTCGGGGGTTTCTAGTTCTGCCGTCGGCTGTGCGCGTCTTATGGGAGCCATGATGCAAAAAGTAGTGATAGTAGGTTTCTGAGCCATCGTAATAAGAAAGTAAGATGGAGCTCATAGATTAGTCGATGGGTGATTGAGCACTCCGACTTCGTAGATAGTATGTGCAAATCTGAGGAGTATGCACTCGATCCTCGGAATGAGGCCACGTGAGTTTTTGATCCCCTTTGTTTCAGATAAATTTCGGCGAGCCGAAATCGCAAGGGTTGGCCTTGGGGTTGGCATCAAGTAGCGAACGTGTCACTAATTAGTACCGCGCTGCCATGCAGTTCTGGAGAGGTCATGCCACGTTAGTCGTGTGCCAGGTCATCATTCTTGCCATCGCCTTGATCACACTCACAATAAATATAGCGGTAGATCCTTGGAAGCCGATCGCGACCTGATTTGCTATGATATGTCCAGTGTTCCATTTTTCCGACCTATTTGAGACATCGGTGGCGCCAGAGTTTTCTTCAGCAAGAAAGGTATCAGCGGGCCATTCGAATCAATTTAGGGGGACTGGACATGGGGCTAGATAACTCAGCTGTCAAGTCGTCCCTAGAACTCAAAAAGGTTTCTGCGAACGTCGTCACCACGTTCTTACGCGTTTGATGCGGTGAACTTAATCTGGATATCAGACGGTCAGATGTTGATTCCGGGACTTCCTGCAAAGGTCCGGGTCACCGATCGACCCTTGGAGACACGTGTCCATCAATGTGAGTTTCCAAGATGTAACCCGAGAACTCCTGTGATTTCACCTGTCAAATTCGTATGAACTCCTCCGAATGTCTCACCAAGCCTATCACTCGAGGTACGAGTCGGGCTCGGGCTCCGAAGGATGTATCGATCTCTGAGAGAATTAAGATACACATCCGATTCACCCCCGAAGAATATATTTGGTCAAGTCAACATCGTCCGACCATATTGAGGTATGAAACCAGTCACCTAGGGATGAAAGGAATACCAAAGCCAGGACGCGGGGACGTTTGGTCACCGCCCACAACCACTGGATGTGTGGACGCCTTACAATTACAGTACTGCCTTTGAATGCAGATGGGCTGTAACCCTGGGCCAGAACGTATATCACCTTTCGGGGCTGCAGGGAAAACATTTGACGTACAGGCGAATGGGCTGGCTGAGGCCGCAGCGGGTTCAATTGGAGGCGCTGCAAGATCAACCATCCCTGCAACCCCAATATGGTCTAGCCACACAAGTGATATATTCAGTGGACGTCTGTTACTGCATGATTCTCCAAGTCTCGAGTCGATTATGATGCGCACTAGACTCGGCACCACGGAATATTTCGGCCGACTGAGTCTTGGAAATCGCACGACTAACAGAGTGCTGCGAACATACCAATGATTGGTGACTAGTATGTATGACATGAAGGTAGACATGCAAGTATATATCCCTTTGATGATATCCAATATGTTATCCCATGACAGCCCATACAAACGAAAAAAAATAGTCCCACCGAGGTAATAGAATCATCACTTAACTGTTCCCGTTCCTGGCCGCGTTCTCAAGCATCCTGTCAATCTCGAGTCGAATCTCTCGTAGGTTGGTCTTGAGCGTCTTGGCATCTTCAAATTTGCGATGTGCCATTGCTTCGCCGACAAATGATTCGAGAAGCGCTTCTTGCTCGAGGAGCGGTTGGAGTGCATGCGCGAGTTCCGAGTCTGGATCTACAAGCGGAGAGGCGGCGTCAGAGGACGAAGCTTGTTTCTTTGTTTTGGGAAGCGACTGCACAGATAGGTCAGTTTCGGAACAGTCTAGCACGAGAAGTCACTTGCCTGGAGAGGAAACATGTACTTTTGCAAGAACAGGTCTGCCCTTGTACGGATTGCGAGCTGAATACGATCTTGAGAGCTCCCTGATGTGCATGGAAGTTTGCGAATACGTTTGGAAATGGCGTCGTATGAGGCAAAGTCGTCAAGGATATGTTTGCGGG